>WSFP011487699.1:0-15267 GCA_009831015.1 Picea engelmannii
GAACCTACCCAGATATAGTTAAAACATGGTGGGGAATTCCAGCAAAATTCAGAGCTGATTCTCATGGTGTTTATTCCACCGCATCATTAAATGAATATATGGTCTATGTAGCCATGATGCTATGTAGAATATTTGGAAGGAAAATCCCTACTCATTTTCTGGTGGAATGGGTATCAATCATGCATGAAGTAGCCGAGGATTTCACTTTCCACTAGGCTAAGATTATGTCAGATAACCTAGCCAAAGAAATTATTGAGTATCAAATGGCGAAGTAAAAAGGACAACCTGCCCCTTTTTATATGTTTGTGTATGTCATGGATGCCATATGTTACATGAATCCATTTCCATTGATGAATTGGAGTTGTAACCCAACCTGTGCAGAACCTATCCATTTTTATCATTCTAAACTATGGGAGCAAAAGGCCAAAGATTTATTTTATGAAATCTGTCATAATGTAGTGATCCTTGTTCATCAAACATTATATGGTTATTCACCCCCTCAGATTTCAAAGCAAATTATGTGAAACCTTAAAACGATTGCAGATTGGTTTATTGAAGAAAATTTCTCTTATATCGGGGTTTTTGGATGCTCAATTTCCCCTCACGCTCTATCAAATTTTCTACCTGACAGACTGGTGTGCAGAGAAGTGGCTTATCAAACGGTAACAGGAGGCATTAGCAAAGATCTAAAAGCAGCTCAGAAGAAATTTTGGCCAATGTTCCCTTTACAGGTTGGAAGGTTTTCATTGATGAATTTTGGCCATTCCAAGGTAGAGGTTATAGCTTTAGAGGATGTCAAACTGGTAGACATCGAATTCAGAAGGCATGATCCATATCAAATTGTGGGGAATCACCTATCTCAATTCAATATGAAAACATATGAGCATGAAGACTCCCCCTATGACAATATATTCAAGGGAATCATAGATTATGAGGAGATACTAGAGAGAGTCCAAACGTTGCCCACTGACCAATAGGTCATATTTTTACTTTCCAAAGACACAGACGAAGTGGGTTGCCCAAGATACTACAGGGAGAATCGATAATCACTCCTCCGGAACAGGGATCTATACCTCTAGGTTTTGAACCAAAGTCTTCTGGTAAATAGACTACCGAGGAATCCCCAAAGAATCCTAAAGTGTCTTCACAGGGATTAGAAACCTCACAGGAAAAACATCTATAGTCACAGATAGAGGTTCAATATGAGACACTTCTAAAACAGAATCAAGTGATACTCTCTTTATTGTCAGCTACTCCTACTGATACTTCCAGAACAACAGAAGGAACGCAATTCACAGAGGTAGGCATTCCTATTACAACATTAATCCCTTTACAGTCAAGTTTCGGGACTCCTAGTCTCAAAGTTATATATGCAAGCGATCTTGCTCTAATCCCACTTGAAGAGATACCTCCTTCAAACTTTTTCTTTAGCACGAAAAGGAGGGCCATAGTCAAAAAAGAATCGCATCAAAAAGAGGGGATAATAACCAAACGTCAAAGGATGATATTTGATGGGTAGGGATTGGAAGATTCAGAGCTCGCCAAGGAAATGGCTGGGTCACTAGGTGCCTTTGCTACAACAAATCAATGGTCGGTCGACAAGCTAGCAGAACAATTGAGACAGAGGAATCTATTGATATGTCAATTACAGAGTAAGATAATGGTTGTAGAAAAAAATGTCAGAGAAGAAGTCAATAAAGGACTAGAACGTTCTAGAGCTAGTGATAAACAAGAAATACAAATGCTCAAGTACAGTCTTGACGAGATGCATAAGAAGATGCAAGTGAGAGAAAGACAAACTATCCAGCAAGATGATTTGATAAAGCAATTGCAAGACAAGGTCAGTTCCACTGAGAAAATGGTTGTGGATATAGCATTGTTTCAAGCTCAAGTGTTGGGGGTGCTAAAGAAACTGGAATTAGCTCAAAAAAGCCTACTCTCTAAAGTAAAAATCGTTCAAAATCATTCTCAGGTGATGGGTGAAGCATTAAGTAATATTGTTTTAAGAGAGAGAGAGGCTATCGTCGCCTGAACTACCTTCCAAGAAGTAGTTATATCATCAACAAAATAAGGAAGAGTTATGGAATTCGGGTTGTCTGTTTTAGAGAAAACCAAAGGTGACATTATACTAAAGACTTGGGAGTCAAACATAGCCGAAGGTAGGAAAATGGCTAAGGAATTGAAAGAATCTTTCAAAGAAGTTTTTTGTTCACTTAACAAAGAACTATTAGGCTTTGATAAAGAAGATAGTTCTGGAACACTGGTTCAGATTAATATAGCCAAACATCAGCTTGACATTAAAGAAAATATGGAAGAAGCACAAGCTAAAATATCACAGATAAAATAGGTTGATATTGCTCAAATAGATAGATGGCTAATCAAGCCTAATCTACAACTGCAGTATATTATTTCAGAGGATAGACGGATAGAAGAGAGATTGCCTCAACTAGAAAAGAAATTATACATTTTTTAGGCTAATAATTTAACAGGGTCTTCCAGGTTGGTAGCCGAATTTGTGAGCAGGTGCATCAAATGTATTGAGCAGGGAAAAGGTAGTACCTCTGGAAACAAATGAATACAATCTATGTATATTATCTATTTTGGATCTAGAAGACAAGAAAGGAAAACATTCATGCCAGCATAACGAGAATATCAAGAAGATTTCAAATGAAGCGTTTCAGTTTCCATATTTTTTAATTTTAATTATTCTGAAGATAGAGAAATTCCAACCGTTTGAGGTTGAGAACTTTTGTATAAATACATATTCGAATAAGGAGCAAGGGATGCTTCTTGTCGGTTTTAATTGAGAAATATCTCCTCATTGAGAATTAATACAAGTGCAGACCAGAGATTCCACATTTCATCTATTTGAGTTATGTGTTCTTCTATCTTTCCATATTCTAGCATATTTTTCATATAGTTCCTTGATGAATTCCTAATCGCAATTTAGTACAACATCTACTGTGGTTATATTTCATTCAGTTATATGGTGACAAACAGATTTTCCTATGTATTGGCTATTAGCAAATACAATACCTGTGAGTAATTAGATTACTATATTTTATGCTTCATTAAAGGTTACATTACCTATTTTCTTCTTATGTAACAAAGTAAGATTCTTCTGTATTTTATGCCTTTCTTTGACTAACAGCGTTATGTTTTTCTCTCATTACATCCTATATTTTCAAATTTAACTCAGACATTAAAAACGGTCTCTGGGCTATTATACTATTAATTGATTTTAAGGAATTTTTCTCACATAACTGAGATAGAAAAAGAAACTTTAAAACTTTCCTTATTTCCTGATGTCTGACATTGTGCTTTGAGCCTTAAGTACAAGCTTAGGAACAACAATAGGTTATAAAATTCTTTTGTGTTTTCTCTATATTTCTCCAGGATTCACGAGAGATACTACAGCCCCATAATTCACATCCATAAAGAATATCAGGTGTAACAAGACTCTCAAAGAGGAATTTCTTCTTATCCAACTCCAAAGTTCGGTTGATTTACAATTTTTTTCAAGCCCATAATAAGATTTCCATCCCCCAATAATCTTTTTCTCAATGTTATAATTCCAATTGAGCTTATGGTGAATATCAATTCCAAGATATTTGTATGAAGTCACTTCCTCCAAGTTGATGTTGTCATATACGAAGGTATCATAAGGGATCTTATTGGATTTAATAATCATGACCTTAGTCTTATTAGTATTAACAATCATACCCATATTGGAGAAAAAATGCTTGAGGATTCTTAGTTGGTTTTCAAGATCATGGGGACTCCTTGCCATAAGAATGATATCATCGGTATAAAGAAGAATATTGATGACTATACCAATGAGAGTAGGGCCGACACAACCTGTTTTTTCGAAGCAATCTTCTAATTTGTCAATGTATATGCCAAAAAGAGTAGAGGACAAGGGACAACCTTGTTTGACTCCTATATTGCAGTTAATCTCTTTTGACCAGCCCTCGGTGTTTTTAAACTTAGAAATAATTTTCTCATACATCTTTATTATTGCAGCCTTCAACTCGAGAGGAACTTTTGTCTCTTCCAACCTATTCCAAAGGTTTTTCCTAGGAACCATGTCAAAAGATTTTCTAAAGTCAACAAAACAACAAAAAAGATTGGTTTTAGTATTTCAAAACTCCTCTGCAATGATCCTAAAGGTAACAAGATGGTCCACATTTGAATGATATCTCCTAAACCCGACTCATCCTTTATCTCTTTTACCATGACTTTCTAGCCAAAGGTTAATCTTCTTTTCCAAAATAATTCCATAAATCTTGGCTAAAATTAGGCTAATCATAATGGTCCTATAATTAGAGGGAATGTTTCTATCCCCATTTTTAAAAATAGGAACAATGAGACTTTGTGTCCAGGGTTTATGGAAGCCCTGCTTGACTGCTAAATCGAAGAGCTTGTGTATGTGAGGGATAAGGATTGACCCTTGGATTTTTTAAATTTCATCTTGGTAGCCTTCAATGTCCTTAGATTTCCCATTTGTGAGCCGCTTAACCTCGAACTTTATGTCATCTAAAGAAAAAACATATTCCTTTGTAGGGACAATAGGAATGGTGTCCATGGCATTAGGGAACTCGTAAATACTTTTAAGGTAGGAATTCCAGTCCCTTAATGGAATCCTATTATTTTCTTTAGTATTTCATTTTAGAATTTGGCTCTAGAACTTCTTAGGATCCAACTTATATAGTTGTGAAAGTTGCTCTTGCCTTTTATTGATATAGTACCTTTTTTCCTTTTAATTAAGGCTTTGTACCCACTTATATTATCATGTTTTAAGGACTCATTAGAAGCATCCCTAATGGATTTCCTAGAAATTTTACATTCTTTATCATACGAAGGGTTGGTCGTTCTATTATTAGTTTTATAGGATAGCTCGAAAAAGAACTTGTTAATAGAAGTGGAAAGGCTAGTTGTAAAATTGTGATAGAGTTCTTCAATGTTGTCCTTATAAGTTAGGAGATTTAATTTACTATTTAAATCCTTTAAGAAAATGTCAACTTTACTTTTGTCAAAGTGCAAATTCCTTTGATTATCATAATTCTCTTCAATGACGCTCCTATGCATGGAAAAGTTTAGAGTTAGGGTTAAAGGTTTATGATCAGAGTCAGACTCATGGTCATTTAAAAGGTCAAAAGTTGTTATTTGGTTAGAAACGGGGATATAAATATCACATAATCTACAACAATACTACCTAGCCCATGAATACAAGTCATCTGGTTGGAGTTTGTCTACTTCATTACTCCATTGCAAATTATTAGGTCTTGAGAGTTGCATAGATTGACCAACTTAGTGCCAAACAAATTCTCAATTAGGTCTTCAGAGCTTACTTTGTAGCTATTATATAAAACAAGTCCTCATCTAGCCATAAAGAATTATGGTTGGAGTCATTACTTAAAAGAGTAGCTTGTTTAGTTGCAGTCCTAGCATTAAAGTCTCCTAACATGAGGATATTACCTTCATTTTTCAAACTATAAATATATTGTTCTAAATTATTATAGGGACAATTGTTATCTAGATTTTTTTTCTTATAAAAAGTAGAATTAATAGGTGCAAAATAGCAAATTGCTATATACATCTTAGCATTGGTGTCTGAAATTTCTATCCAAATGTATTGATTGAGAGGTTCAATCTTATGAAGTTGAATGTGAGAAGAAATTCTCTTTATATAATATAACAATCTATTCCTCATATACCTCTATGGTGGGATTTTTTGTTCCATGCCGACCACAAGACAAATCCTTCTATGTTAGGGACCTTAGACTCATCATGCTCCCAAGTTTCAACTAGATAGAAAATATCAATATCACTCGGGATCCAACTTATCATAGGACCTTTGTTCCATGGAAAGCCATGACAGTTCCAAAAAATGATCCCGAGTGTCCCAAATTCCTATTTATTATTATCCTTCTGGTCTCTATCCCTAACAATAGATTTTCAATTTCTAATTATTACCCATTTTCCTTCTTTCCTGGCTTCTTTTACCTTTTGAACTTCCTTCCTTAATTCAACTTGGTCTTCGGGAATGAGGTCTTCATTTATAAATATTTATGACCCTTATAAGCTCAGATATTTACTAAGTATGCTATATTTATGGTCATTACAACTTGCTTTGATACAGATCAACATATCTTTGTGATCAATTATTTTTCCTAGCCTATTTGCTTCTATGAGGTAAGTTGTATCAATTTGTGATTTATTATTTAATTCTTCTTTTACTATTGCTAGTGTATCCTCCTCTTGTTGTTCTTTTATACCAAAAATTATGAGGTTCAAGAATCTTTTGTTACGCTCATGGTTCGGCTCGATGAACTTATTCATTTCCTCTTTGATGGGTTTGATATCCAATTTGTTTTCCATATTACAAATTGGATATCAAACTAATATTGATAAAATGTTTTGTATTACTAAAATTTTAAAATATTATAACATTTTATCATTATATTCATAAAAGTTATAGATTTTACAATATTCTTTATTATAATAATAATTTTAAGATTTTACAATATTCTTTATTATAATAATCATTTTATCTTAATAAAAAACTAAATGATGTATCATAATTTTCTTTTTTCATATTTTATTATAAATTTATTTTAATATTAAATCTTTTCAAATACAATCTTTTTAAAAGCGAGATCATTTATAATAAAAAAAAATTCTTCCTTGGATGGGGTGTATGGGAGGTGACATGGGGATGGCATCATACCTACATGAGATGGGATGGGGAGGAACAATGGTGACACAGATCTGTGCCACCTGGTCTGATGAGATCATGAGCCATATGACATTAATAACTTAATACACAGAATGTTTAGAAGATTATCATTTCCATCAGAGGGTATTATCTATCTCATCTACCTATGATATGAATCTTGGATGATAGTTATTAGGATTTATGTAGCTTACCTTGATATCACCTCATAACTCCTCGAATCTAGAAGTTTTATAGATCCTTGCTTGTTGAGCTACTAGTGACCTGTGAGGATCCTCGCATGTTGAGATACTAGTCATCTCTGAGAATACTCGTTTGTTGTTTATTATATAGGTCTAGCGAGGATCTCCATAAGGGATCAAATCTTAGGCAAAATATGCATTTTGTATTACATCTTCGTATGGATTCCTCTCTGGCCTATAGGGTGGAAATTAAGGCTATAACGATGTGTAACATCCCCAAGCCAACTAAGGAAGATTACGGTGTGGAATACTCTTAAAATTAAAAATTTTACATGTAATTCAATTTCTTGTAGCTTCCAACTATGATTTACATACATATTTAACTATTTCCCATTATCATAAATTAGATGCATCTACAACATGCTAGAATAGACATGAATGCAACTAATAAATCAACATAGCAACATATAAATTCTTCTCAAATACCTAGAGTTCATGCACAACAATTTAACTCATAAATACAAGACAAAAAACAGATAAAACACTTATCTTTCAAATTAGTTGTGAAACCAGTTGCTTGGGATAGGATTTCCACCCAACCATAGACTTGTTGTTCAAAATCTCAACACCAAGTCACCCCCTAGTTGAGGCTAGTAATCCATAAAAGAGGGTGGTCTCTCATTGTCCACTCACAACTCATAAAACCCACAACCCACTAATATTCTCCTACAACTATCTTGATTTTCCACTATCTCTCTTCCTCTTTACCTGCCCAACCTAAGGAATGTACCCCTTCACTTATCTCATACCCTCGGGAATCTCATTTTTTCATTAGGGTCTCTCTAGCATAGGTAACCAGGAATCTCTCAGTTAGGAACTCAAGGGAACTTGCTCCGAGGAAAACTACCATTAAAAAAAACAAAAACACTTGGTGTTACAATGCAACTCACACAGGAGTTCACTCTTCATGCCTGACAACCTCATCAACAAAACGCTCCAAAAACGCTCCATAATTCATCCTCCATGGATGTTCCATCTCCAAGCTCTCTTTCTTGTAGTCTACTTGTTGCCCATGCACAAAAATTGACTATCTAAAAACTATTGTAGTTTCCCATATGAATTTCCTCTATTTAGCTTACTTTCTTGACTCACACACTTCCCCAAGTTGATTATACTCAACCCCCATGCTCCCAATAACTATGGGATTTGAATTTTCACACCTACCCTCTTACATGCATTCAATGATTGGCTTTGGGAACACTCAATCAGAAACTAGATTTTAATACATAGTAACAATAAAATTCAGGAATGTGGGTGAATAATTAGACATGGGTAATTCCCCCTTGGACCCCCCTTAGACATTCTCCTAGACCCTCCCCTCTCTTGTGAATTGATTCATCCCCCATCTCTGTCCATATCCCCTTAGCAACTGACATCACATTTTATTATTAAAATTCAGAAATACATTTCGCATATACATTTTTTTGGTCGTAGCCACACATTGTATCTACATAAACATTAATTAAACTAGGGATTACAGTGGGGATATTATAGGATGACTCTGCAATTACTCTTGTAGACCATGGGTGTGTGATCTTGCACTCTAGATAGTATAATGGGATATCCTTTGGGATGTCATTTCCTCTATCACTGATAGTGCATGCAGATGATAAAATAATCTAAATGCACTATGAAACAAGATCCATAGTGAAGTGTTCAGTATTATGCATAATTAACTTGTTAACTTGTTTAACTAAATATGTACATCACGTGCTAAGGTAAAAACATTCATATATCAAAATTCATAAATCTCATTTAATGACAAAATTTGCAATAAACTATCATGCTCCCTAAAAAAAAAAAATCATTCTACACATGAATAATGATTAGCATGACAAAATTCATTAATATTATATAAAGATAAATTCATTACAAAGTTAAATAACTTTCTCATTAAAAATAACAATGGTTTCTCAAGAAAAACAATATGGTTTCTTCTTACTTTTTCAAAATAGAATAACCTTCGAAAAGTTTCCCCTTTTTTTGCCTCTAATAAAATTTACCTCACAATAGTCATTAAATCAATAATTACTTCATATTTTTAAATAAAAAATAAATTCTTATTACTTATACCAAATATATATATATATATATATATATATATATATATATATATATTAAGTACTCAAAATATCCCACCATTTGAAGTAAGTTCATTTTTAAAAATACTATATGTAATGACCCCACATAACATTATAATAGTTAAATTTTAATTATATATATTATACAATACATATACTTAACATTATATAATCAATATTTCATACATTACAAATTATAAACTATTAAATTAATATAATTCATAACAATATAACAAACATAAATTTTAACATTGTATCTTACAAATTATAAACTATTAAATTAATATAATCCATAACAATATAACAAACATAAATTTTAACATTATATCTTAATGTATATCACACTCTATGTAATTCATTAACATTATATTACCAAATAAATTACAAATTTGATATTGCACGACATCACATAAATATTCTTGCATATCTTCATATTGTAAACCTAAAAAAATCCATGCAAGAATAATATATGAAGTGCATAACTCTTACCAAATAAATTACAAATTTGATATTGCACGACATAACATAAATATTCTTGCATATCTTCATATTGTGAACCTAAAAAAAATCCATGCAAAAATAATATATGAAGTGCATAACTCTTAAATATATGTACACTCATGGATTTCCCTTTATTCATAATTTGCACCTATATATTTTAGGTATAAATTACATCACTCAATAACGTACATATTTTTAAATAATATGTAGTATAAGAAATTCCTTCGAAACCCATGTGACCAATTAAAGCCGATTTCAATTACCCTTTCATAAAATTATCTCATTTGACAGGTTTATGTTTTAACCGAATTAACATTAACATATATAAGTATAAATCAGATATTAATCATATCCTTGCCCTTGTTATAACATATATTCCATTTTGTTTCCAAATCGAATATCCTCACCATAACAAAGGACAGAATTATACTTATATATGTTAATAGAGTTAAAATGCAAATCAGGCAGAAATTGTAAGGCAAAACAACCCCAAAAGTAATGATCTGTCCATAATCTAACTGCCTTTAAGTTCCCAGTAAAGCTAAGTGTTGAAAAAAGGTGTCTACAAGATGGGAAATGTTAAAGTCGACATTAATTTAAGTCTATTGTAAAGCTAATTGCTTAAATTAGTTGTTTACAAGATTGTCCATAAGTCTCCTATTTGTTTTGGGAATGTGTAAAGTCAGCATTACTTTATCTAGATGTCTGTGACCTTGTTTAGGGTTAAATGATAAATATAAATGGAAATTTGAATGTTGTAAGATTCCTTAGATAAATTTAAACAACTTTTAATGATATAAGTCATCATTACAAATCAATTGAAACTCATTAATTAGATTATGTTATGTTGGCATAACATTCCATATTTATGTAACTCATAGAAATACCTTAATTTCCACAGGATTAGAGAAAAAAAAAGACGAAAATTCAAATTCGATAATGTATTGTTAAGTACAAAAAGACAACTTGTTATCTATTTCTGCAACAAGTGAGCATACTACCAATATGAATTTTTGAAGATTTTTAAGAGGGTTTTCTTGCAGAATACCAAGGAAATTGGATGACATGCATACTCTTCCTATGTTCTAAAGCTATGAGCGGGTTCTAATTTGTCAGTATGCAACATAGATATATAGATCTTAGCCTAGTAATTACTATGCATAAGAAATATTTCTATATTGCAAGTTTACTCAATAGGAGTTGCGGGCTTGGTTGATAATGACATTTGAGTAATAGAATGTTCTTCAAGATGGAGTTACAATCATCACCCGATTTACCCTCAGTACAATGAATACATGAGTGAAATAATTATTGTAAACAAACCCAATGAGTATTAGTATTACAGATATCTTTAAAGAACTACACTTGTCAGGGAAAGAGGTTTTGCCATTTAATTAAAAACAATATCACATGAGTGGAAACATCAGGGTTTGAGCTTGTGGTTCTAATACCATATGTAATGGTTCATCTAGCCATTAAATCTCTAATGCATAAAATTAATACAATGGATATAAAAACACAAATTATAATCATAAACCTCACAAATTAAAGGAACACTAATTGCATATCTAAGAATCACAAACCTTGACTTATTTATAATGCTATATTTGATGATCCATTATGCTCCAAATTTTGATTATGCCAACCACAACAACAATGTGGACGACAACTCTGCTCCCAACCAATCTCTTTAGTCATCATGACTCAGAGCCCCCGAGCCCTCAATCAACCAACTATGTCATCGTTCTAGCATGTCTGTCAATTCAACCAGAAAAATATGTCTTTCGTCATTTTCCCCCTCAGAATATACAGAGTCTTTCATACATATTCATGCAAAAAAGCCTCATGCATAGATTCCACTCCTCATCATGCAACTTTTTTTTTCTTATTTTAACTTAACTTTATTGAGTCCTCCATAACTTATATTTTCTTATTTTACCCTTTTATTAATAATAAAGTTATTATTTTATTATTTTAACTTAACTTAATTTTCTTATTTTATATTAATTTTATCGAGTTCTCCATAGCTTATCTTCTCTTATTTTACCTTTTTATTAATAATAAAATAATTATTTTCTTATCTTAACTTAACTTAATTTTCTTATTCTAACTTAAATTTATTGAGCCCTCCATAAGTATAACTTGTATTCTCTTATTTTACCTTTTTATTAATAATAAAGTAATTATTTTCTTATCTTAACTTAACTTAATTGAATGTAATTATTTTTATTTATTTACTTTCTATTCTTATACTATTTAACATTTTATCTATTTATTATCATTACTACTATTATTACTATTATTACTACTATTATAATTAATATGGGGAATTACAAGAATTTCATGATTAGTCAAGTCCATATCCATTGGGATAGGAAAATAAGGATGCAAATATCAAATTCACTAAACATTGTAAGATCAAGTTTGCTAAGTGCATAATTTATTGAGGGAGTGGAATTAGATGTAGTACCCCTTGATGTGTGTGGTGTATTGTTTGGAAGCTGCTACATGTATATGAAGGATGTGATATTCATGCGATGACCAAACCAATATCGCTTGATAAAGGATGGTAAGTTTTACATCATCAATGCACATAAAGGAAAGTCAAAGATCTCTATCGTAAGTGTTAACCAAGCCAAAAAATGATCAATTCTAATACGAGTATGTATTGATTTTCTTAAGAGAGAATCAGCCAGATGAGGAATCGGTAAGAGTATAGGCATCCCTGGAGGGATGTAGAAAAGAAAATAAATGACAATTCGATGATTTGTTATAGGCATACAGAGGATTTTTTCCAAGAGCCTAAATGGATTCCACCTAAGAGGGAATTGGAGCACGAGATATAGTTTTCAACAAGATCTATTCGATTTTTCTAGCTCATAGGATAACCTCATAGAAAATTATCTAGTCAGTAATCTTGATTTGGAAGTTCATGATCATATGAGCCCATATCCATTGGGATGGGTGAATAAGGATGTAGAGATCAAAGTCACTAAACATTGTAAGATCAAGTTTTCTATAAGGATGTAGAGATCAAAGTCACTAAACATTGTAAGATCAAATTTGTTATAAGCACGGATTTTATTGATGAAATGGAGTTAGATGTAGTATCCCTTGACGTGTGTGGAGTAGCATTTGAAAACCCCTACATGTATATGAGGCATGTGATCTTCATGTGAAGAGAAAAATAGTACCATCCAATCAAGGATGTGAAGTCTTAAATCATCAACGCACACAACTGAAAGTTAAAGATCTCTCTGGTAAGTGTTAACCAAGCCAAAATGTTGATTAGTTCTAGTAAGAAGTATGTATCGGTTTTCTTAAAAGAGAATCACCCTAGGGAGGAATCAATAAGAGTAATGTAAGTTTTAAACCTGTGAATTAAAGCAATGCATGCATATTCTTAAGAAAAATAGAAATTAATCAATGGAGCATACACATAGTACACAGTGATTTATGTTGGAAATCCTTAATCAGGAGAAAACTTACCTTCCTTGGTGTTGCACCTCTAAACTCTTCATTGTATAAATTTCACCATTCAAAATACAATATATAGAATATTTTAGGTATTCTATAGCTACCAAAACCATAATCTCTTAATCTGATATTAATTTAGAAAACCACTAAAAATAGTGAAAAACACTAAAATAACAAAAAATCGACAAAAAACAAAATTAGGGCGTTGCCTTGGAGCCGATCGCTTTGCGTAACTAGGGGTGGAAATCCTACCCCCCTCATATAAGTGTCCAGCCCACACATACACAAAAAGAAACAGGTGATGGGATTATCATACATGATCATCTGACACACACACCCCCACACACACATACAAATAATATAACACATACCCAACATTCTCTCACGTGTTGTTTTCTTTGCATATAGGGGGTCATGGGATTACAGAATCAACAATCCAGTGCAACAATGCCCATTGTTTCTCTACACTAGGAGAAATTATCGATGCTCACTGTATTTTTCAATGAATCTACAACATTCTTAAAAGTTTCAAACTTCTCTAGAAACACCTTCTTGTCTTCAACCATGTCTCTCACAAAGTGATACTAAACATCAATATGTTTCTTCTTTGAATGATAAGTTGGGTTCTTTTCCAAGAACATTGCACTCTCACTGTCACAATATAATCTTATTAGTTGTTTTACCAACCCAATACCTGAACACAATATTTGTAACCATAATGTTTCATTGCATGCATGAGTGGTTGTCATGTATTCAACTTTTGTAGTTGAGACTGCCACTACAACCTATCTTTTGCTCATCCAATTGATTTCTCCTCCAAATATGTTAAAAAAATACTCACTTATAGATTTTTTGAGATCCAGATATCCATCCTAGTCTGCATCAACAAACCCATGTGTGTTCAACACTCTCTCTAATCCTAGTCTTTCTTGGTAGAAAAATCCACAACTAGAAGTTCCACGCAAATACCTGAAAACCCTCTTTACTATTGTCCAATGATCCTTTCCTGGTTTTGACATATACCTGCTCAAAACTCCCACTGCATGTGCAATGTCTGGTCTAGTAAAAACCATTGAATACATCAAACTACCAACCACACTAGTATATGGAACATGGGGCATTCCATCTTCCTCTTCCTATGTCTTGGGACACTAATCTGCATATAACTTTACACCTACAAGAATAGGAACCTTGATTGATTTACTTTCCTACATATTAAGCCTCTGCAATATCATTTGAACATATTTTCTCTGATTGAACCAGATTTTCTTATTTGCGTGATCTCTTTTAATATCCATTCCCAAAATCAAGTTAGCAACACCAAGATATTTCATGTAAAATTTGGAGGATAGTTGTGATTTCACCTCCTTGATAACATCCAAGTTATTTCCTACCAACAACATGCCATTGACACACAACACTACATAAATTAAGTGATTACCAACCTGTCTGGAATATACACAATGATCAGCCCTACTTCTCACAAATCTTATTCCCAAGATGTGTGAGTCAAACTTTTGGTACCACATCCTAGGTGATTGCTTCAGACCATATATCGACTTCTTTAACTTACAAACCAACTCTTTATTTCCCTTTACAACAAATCCTTCTGGCTACTTCATGTATATTTATTCTTCTAAATACCCATGTCGGAATGTTGTCTTCACATTCATCTATTCTACTTCAAAATCAAAATTAGCAACAATAGATAAAATAAATCTAACAGAATTTAGCTTGGCAACAGGAGAAAAAAAATCACCAAAGTCAACTCCCTCTACCTGGGAATAACCTTTTTCTACTATCTTAGATGTATATTTATCCACTTTTCCTTCTTCATTCAACTTCTTCTTAAACACCCATTTTCTTCCAATGGCATTTCTTCTAGTTGGTAACTCAACTAGATCCCATGTCTCATTCTTATCTAAGGCATCCATCTATTCAACCATGCCCTTGTTCCATAGTTTACTATCATCTAAATTCATTGCTTCCCTAATAGTTTTGAGATCATTATCAATAATAGATAAAGAAAAATTAGCATGAAAATCAAGTGGACTAAACCTTTATGATTTCCTTCTTTCCCTCATTGATCTCCTCAATACTGGAGTGTAACACACCTAACCCCTTAAGTACCCTTTTAAGGGATGGGATATATATTTTTCACTTTCCTATAGCTTCTCTGAGTTCCTTGAAGAGAGGCACCATTGCCTTCTACTCTCCGAGAGCTTTCCAA
>WSFP011487700.1:0-15267 GCA_009831015.1 Picea engelmannii
TAATAATAAAATAACAATAATAATAAGAATGCTCTTCGCAGTTACATTATTTCAACAAACCACACTCTCTTGCAATTCACATGTGTGCTACTTCATTCCAGTCTACACAACCCTACAGGTTGCGAAGAAAAGATAAATTGTATGTCTCTATGGTGAGAAGCCAAATGTTAAACACAAATTACAAAGTACGCATCTTAAACGGGGGAAAACACTAGACAAATTCTCATTTAAAGAGGGAGGACTAGATATAGCATGGAAATCTATAATACACTCTCACTTAAAAAGCAAGGACTAGATATAGCTTGGTAATTTGTATAAGTTTTTTAAATGGATACTATGTAATGGATTCTATATAATATGAAGGATATGAAAAAATTCCCTTTCATTGCGGACAAGTTGAAGAAAGATAACCATGTGTCTTCAACTTAAAGTATCAACTTAATCAAGAATAATGGCCAATTTGTGTTTTCTCATTTCATATAACTTTAAAATCATGTGTTTTCTCATTCGATGTAACTTTAAAAACATGAAAATAACAACTATTTTTCTAAACCATTGTAATAAAATATACATTGAAATTACATCACCTCTATTTTTGGAAGAGATTAATTCTCTATCCTTAAATTAGAAAGCAAACTAAACTGGTTTAGATGTAAAAAGACACACTAATGAATGAATATGTATTCCATCGAAAGTAAAATGCATTAATATTTTATTAATTTAATATTATTATTTTGAATTATTATTATTATTATTTTTTTTTTGTCAAAAAGAGGCTATTTTTGTTGTTGCATGAAATTGGTAATATAAATATACTTTTTTTTCTTGAATTCATAATGGATATTCAAAAAAATATTTGTCATTTGTTTTGAAATAACAATGTTTGATATTTAATTTCAATCTTCAGTTTGGTAAAACTATAATGCATATTTAAAAGTATATCATTGTATTGTAGTAATTATATTCAAGTTTAACAAGCTTGCAATGAATCAATCTACGAGACAATCTCATGTTCCCAAAAGTTATGAAAGATAAGTTGGTGGGGTAGTATCCATGAACGACATATATACGTGTTCTCTTCGATTGTATAATTTATACATGGTAAATAGAGGCAAGAACTTAGTAGACAATTTTGCTTCTAGCCTTGATAAATTAAATTCTTGTTTGAAAACAAATGTATACAAATGAAGGTCTTCATTCAAACATATGTGTTTCATGTTCGTCTTTTAATGTGTGGGGTAAATGAAAAATTTATAAAATGCAATCTAGGACACATGCAACTTGTTTGAAATGAGATTAATGCCTAGGTCATGGAACATATATACCTTAGGAAATGATAGTCATCAAAACTAATGTGTCACCATAGATAGGAAAATATTGACATGATGATCCTTTCATGCATGATGGACTATTGATCTCATTTGAATAGATGGTTTTTCGCCTCTAATTAAGTATTACTAGCAATCCACATCATAATGGTGACCCTCTATTTCCTCTTATTCCATGAATCTTTGGGAGGTTCTCTTTATATGCGATCACTACTCTATTTCTGCCACATGTCTCATTTGGGTAAGCATCAAGATTTTTCCAAACCTTTATTAACAACCTTGATTTTTGTTGATCTTGAATTGACTCGACGATGATCAAGTATCTATCCTAATTTTTGTTAACCTTCAACTAATTTGATGAGGTATCTCTCTACCGCGACCATCACATGATGCTTAGTCTTTTAAAGACTCATTTTAATTAGTTCTTCATGGACCCTATTCAATAGATCTTTTATTAATTATTCATGGATCATTAAAAGAAAATTTACTTATCTTTGAACAACATAACCACCCAATCTACTTTAACTTTCCCCTCTCCACTTTGAAATATACTAATTATTATTTATTTAAAATTAAAACTTAATTAATATATATATGTGAAACACTTTCAACTAAGTAAAATAAACCAAAAAATAAACATAAAGAATTAAGCTAATTTAATTTAAATATGCACAGCTTGAAAACACACAACTAGCACCCTCACATCTTCTCATCATGCGGAGGATAGAATGTATTACTATCACTAAAGTTGGTATTGTGAAATTTTAGGTATTGTGAAATTTTAAAGTTCATACTTCTAAGTATGAAGTGCATTTTGAAGATGAACAATATGGTATTTTTAAATTTATTATTATAATAATATTTTAATATATTTTTTGTAAATTTATTGATAATGTTATTTAAATATTATTATTATAGATATTTTTTAAAACTTTGAATATAATTTTGTTTTTGTTTTATATAAATAATATTGGTTTATCAAGAAACATATTGAATTTTAGAGATATTTTTTTTTGGAATACACGTTATTAAAATTTGAAAATATACATAAAATTTTGTTTAATTTATAAAGTATTTTGAAAATTATTAATATAGTATTTTTTTATTTATTTTTAAATAAAAAGTAACAATATTAATTATAATGATATTGTTAATGAATAATAATGAAGATAGTTATAATTGATTGTTAATATTAATTATAATGATATTGTTAATGAATAATAATGAAGATAGTTATAATTGATTGTTATTGATTGATATTCATGAATATAAGAAAAAACTATAATTGAAATGTATGTTTATGGTTTATAATGGGTAGATTTTTGCTTGTGCAAAATGGTTATGGGTTTTGGGTTGTTAATTTGTTTTTTTAAGTCTAAGGAAGATAAGCCCTTAGTCAATTAGAAGTAGTTTTATATCTTACTCCATAATCAAAAAACACTTTCAATGTAGATAGTATTCACAAGAAAACCACTATCCCTTATGGTCATTGCTAAAACTACCTTTAATGAAATAATATACTTAACAATAACATTTAGTTTTAATGCAAACCAAATACTACCCTAATTGCAACTTAATCTCTTTTCTAAATAAAAAAATTAAATTTATAATAAAAATATGTTTTTTAATAAAATTTAAATATTATCATTTTATATTGAAAATTAATAAAATATATTTACTTAAAAATGTTAATAAATAAAGTAATAAAATGTATTTACTTTAATAGGTTAATACTTTATTTATGTTACAAAATAGATACACCATGCAATAAGAAATTTAAACAGATTTAGAAAAAAATAATTTAATAACAAAATTACATATATGAAGACATATATAAAAAGTAATTTTAATAAGAAATTTAAAGAGATTGAGAAAAAAATAAAATTACATATATGAAGATATATATAAAAATAATTTTAATAAGAAATTTAAAGAGATTGAGAAAAAAAAATAATTTTATTAAATATAACAAAATTACATATATTTTATTAATCTAAATATTTATAATTAGAATTAAATAAAAATATTAATCTTTAAGAATTATATATTTTTGAATATTCTAATATAGAATTAATTGAGTTGTATTCTGACCATTTTGTTTTTAAGTCTTCTTCATCGTTTTTGTTTTCTTGTTCATTACATAGAACTTTTGCATTCTTTGGGAGTTTGGCAAGTTACTGTAATCAATAACTTGATAAAATGGAGATTCTATGTAATAGATAATCATGTAAATTATATAGTAAATTAATTTTATTTAAGGGTAAAACATTTTTTTTTGAAAAATAATGAAAATTATCTATTATAATATATATCATCTCTCCCAACTTAAGATCTATAATATTGTGCTTTTGAATCATTTTAATTGGATATCCTAATCAAATGTTATGATAGTTTTAAGTTAATATATCTTTAAAACTATGATTTGGGTTATGTTTTTATGGTCGATATTCCTTCTAATGTATCTCAGAAATTTCAGCTCTTTTGAGTTTGAAATTTCGGCTTGTAGTACTCTAATATGTCTTCTCTGCAATGCAACATGTCTGACTAAAATTTGATGTGCTAAGTGAAAGTTATATTAACTTTCCCAAAACTTGTTGATTCTTGGACCTTTCTAGATAGTAATTTTTTATGGCATGCCACGTATCCAATTTTTTAAATATGATTATGAAATTTTGACCTGTAATAATATGAACTATTATCTTTCCAATGAAATTGGTTGTACTAAATTTGGATCTTTACTGAAGCAAATATGACTATTTTACCCAAAATAATTGTTTGATATGATCCCGAAGGGGACATATATGGGGCTAAATGTATATGATATGACTCCACGGGGGACATATATGGGGTCAAATGTATATGATATGACCCCAAAGGGGGCATATATGGGTTAATTGTATATATAATGGGTAAATGTATATATAATAGTGGTCAACCTAATAATAAAGGGGCCACATGTGCAATGTGTGAATAAGTACATATAGAGTTCATGTATTCATTATTTAGGGACATATGATTTGGATGTATGAAGGTATTTGGAGTAGGTTCTACTATTCTTTAAGGATTTAAAATGTAACTCATCTCTCTTATATTTATTATAGTTGTGCTCCACACTCACATTGGTGTACACGGTGTGTACTTTTGGTTTATTATGGCATTTTAAGTGTTAGGGTCATAACAGGAAAAATCTAAAGGCGATGGGAGTTGAGTATGTCCATCAATAACCAATGTAGCTCGTGGAGCTTTAAAAGGATCTAGAGGAGAATAAGTGTAGTGCTAGGGTTGAATTCAAAGAGAAAGTCATCAAAACTCTAAAGAACATCTAGGCTAAAGGACTCTACAATCGAGAGGGTGATGTGATTGTAGAAGAGGACTCAAGAATAAGTGTGCCAAACCCATGCATTAACTCCTAGGGTTAACCTCTTCATCTCTTCTTTGTTTTTCTTCTCTATTTTTTGGTTATAATGATATGTACTAGTGGGTTCATTGTTGGTAAGAATTTGTATTGTCCTCACCAACACTAGCCCAAAATTTGTAAATTTTGTGTTTTTTTAATTAAGTTGTACAATATTGAACTAGTAGTTTGAATAACTTGTATTGTCCTCACCAACACTAGCCCAAAATTTGTAAATTTTGTGTTTTTTTAATTAAGTTGTACAATGTTGAACTAGTAGTTTGAATAGTTTATGTCAAAGCTTGGGATTATCCATCAATTTATATATATGACATCACAAAGAACCAAAGGCATCATCGTATAAGCATGTCATCTAGTTTTGGTACTAATTTGAGTTATGTCAGTGCTATAAGATATAACAATAGCTATGGAATCCATATATTGTCCATGTCCTGCCTAAGCAACACCACCATTCCTGAATAAGCAGGTGAGGTGCAAGTGCTCTCGATCAACTCTACATTTGGACACCCTAATCCCCATAAATATTCAAGGAGGAAGCAAGCATGTAGGAAGCCTTATATATAGGAGTAGGGGTTCTACATTTAGAACCTAATGAAATCCTTATCACTCACTCATTCCCCACTATGTAGGTAGACAAAGAAGTATAGGATTTGTCCCATGGAGAGTATCTTATAACATGGGTAGAATCCAAATTTGAAAGGGCAATGCACAAGACCTTATATCATATGACTTGTAATGTTATCACCTCCAATAATATTTTTAGTGAATGGTGGGTATGTGTTATATTCTTTGCATGGTTATCCCCATGTGCGATGTGTATGTGTTGGATGTAGTAGGGGGATTGCAGCGGGTTTGGGGGAAAAGCTCCCAAAAAACAATTTGGGTGGTTTTTTTGTTTGTTTTGGGCAGTTTTGACACACGGTTTTTCGGCCCATGGTTTTCTAATTCTGGTTAAGGAATTAAAGTTATATCTGATCCAAGTCAATGGATTAAGGTTTTGGATTCCGCATAATCATATATGCTTTGTAGTGATTATTCTTGCAGTGAAAGGAAATGGTGAGCGGTTCTAAAATTGAAATCAAGAAATTTAATGGGAAAAGATTTGAGCTTTGGAAGATGAAGATCGAGGATATTTTGGTAGACAAAGAATAGTGGATCGGTGTGGATCCTAGTACTGCACCTAAAAGTATGTCGACAAAATTTTGGATGAATTTGGAGAAGAAGGAAAAGAACACAATCCAGTTGTGTCTTTCAAATTCAATTTTATTGAATGTCTCAGGAGAAGCTAAAGCCAAGGAATTATGGGATAAGTTAGGGGCTTTGTATCAGTCTAGGTCCCTGGTAAACAAAATTTGCCTTCGAAAGAAGCTGTACCTCTTGGGGATGAATGATAGAGACTTGGTGACAAAACATCTAAATTCCTTCAATATTGTGGTAAGTTAGTTGTTGTTGGTCGACATTAAAATTTATGATGAAGGTAAGTGCATTAGTTTACTATGTTATATGCTAGATTCATGGGATAGTTTGGTTGTAGCTATTGGGAGTAATGCAACCACATTAAACTTTGATGATGTGGTTTCATCATTGTTATCAGAAGAAATGAGGAGGAAAACCATGGATATTATCTGTAAGATGACATTCCCTGGATAGAAATAAAAATAATTCCTCGAGTGGGAGATCTAAATCTATAGGTAGATATAAATCTCTAGTAAAATCCTTAGGGAAATGCTAGAAATGTGGTAAAACTGGGAATTACAAGAAGGATTGTAGATCTAAAAATGTTGAGAGAGAGAAGGATCTGATGATGTTTCTTCTAGAGCATGGAAGACCTCCTAAGAGGAAGGAGGAGATGTTTACTTGGCTTCCTCAAGAACAAATGAATATCATGATGTATGGTTGATTGATTCAGGTGATTCTTTTCATATGACTCCCTGAGGGGATGAATCAACATCCATCATCATAGAATGATGAAAAGTCAAGTTGATTCTCAAGGATGAAAGGATTAAAACACTCCCCGGGCTTTTGCACATTCTAAAGCTGGCTAGAAACTTGATATCTATAAGTAAGTTGAGTGATGCAGGTGTACATATTGGGTTTTAAAAGGAAACCTGCAAAATGGTTCGAGGAGTAACGATGTTGATGAGGTGAGTTATGAATCGAACTATGTACAAGTTGTTGGGAAGAACTATCAATAAAGGGTGTAACACTTATGTTTTTCGTAAGGGTGGAAATGAAGATGATAGAACCCCTACAATCTCTAGAGAAAAGACAATGTTGTGGAATCAAAGACTGGGACATATTAGAGAGAAGGGCCTTTGAGCATAACATGGTAAATGTATGGTTGAAGGTATGTCTGAATGCACACTATATTTTTATTTATGTGAACTTTGCATATATGGTAAACAAAATTGGGTAATATTATCATCTGGTGCTACAAGAGCAAAGGGGATCTAAGAGTTAGTACATAGTGATGTGTTTGGACCTGTGCATATTCCATATCTAGGTAAATTTGTGTACTATGTTTCATTCATTGATGATTTCTCAAGAAATACGCAGATTCATTTCCTTTGAAATAAATCTGAGGTATTTGGTAAATTTAAAGAGTTTAAGGCTCTTGTGGAGAATAAAACAAAAAAGAAAATAAAGGTGTAGAGGAAAGATAATGGTGGAGAGTTCTGCAGGAATGAATTTGAGGAATTATGTAAAAAGTGTGGTATAGAAAGGGAGAAGACTACTCCATACACACCTCAATAAAATGTGGTTGCAAAAAGGATGAATAGGACGTTGATGGAAAAATCAAGGAGCATGCTTAGTGGTGTCAGCTTAGGACAAGAATTATAGGCAAAGGTAGTGGGTATTGCATGTTACTTGGTAAATTGATCACCTTCATCATTGTTGGTTGACAAAACTCCCTGTGAAGAATGGACTGGTAAAAAAACCTCTCTTGAACATCTCATAGTTTTTGTTTGTGATGCTTATGTACATATTTCAAAGGAAAATAAGAGTCAATTGGATAATAAGGATGAAAAATGTATTTTTATTGGTTATAAAGATGGTTTAAAATGTTATAAAATTTTGAACCTAGAAACTAAGAAGGTTGACTACAATCAGGATGTTATCTTTTGAGAGGTTAAAAATATTCCCAAACATGAAGTCCCATCAAAATAAAAAGAACCAGAGACAATAGAGTTTGAGTTTGAGGGTGAAGAATCTTACTCAATAGAAGAACATGAATAATAATAAGAAGAACCCCATACTCCAATGTTGAGGAGATCAGTTTGAGAAAGAAAAAAACTAGAAAGGTATACTCCACATGATCTCCATTCTAATTTTACTTTGTCTATTACAGATGATGATCCTATAATTGTTAAAGAGGCAGTGGATTCAAAGGATGGTAAACTTTAGAAGAAGGGCAAGGTTGAAGAAGTGGCAGCCTTGGAGAAAAATGAGGCTTGGGATCTAGTTGAGTTGTCAACTTGAAGACATCCCATTGGTAGAAAATGGGTGTTTAAGAAGAAGTTGAATGCAGAAGGTAAAGTGGAGAAGTATAAATCTCTCCTAGTAGCAAAGGGATATTCCTAGGTAGAGGGAATTGATTTTGGTGATATTTTTTCTCCTATTGCTAAATTGACTTCTATTATATTTATTTTATTTGTTGTAGTTTATTTTGATATTGAAGTAGAACAAATGGACATAAAGACAACATTTCTACATGTGGATTTTGAAAAAGAAATCTACATGAAACAACTAGAATGTTTTGCAGTAAAGGGTAAGAAAGAGTTGGTTTGCAAGCTAAAAAGGTCCATGTGTGGGTTAAACCATTCTCCAGTGATATGGTATCAAAAGTTTGATACTTATATTTTGAGACTTGGTTTCACAAAGAGAAAAGTTGATAATTGTGTGCATTTCAAATTAGTTGGTGATCAATTTATTTATATGGTTATGTATGTTGATGATATATTGTTGATTGGAAACAAAAAGGAAATAATCAAGGAGGTAAAAACATAGTTGTCTTCTAAAGTTGGAAATTAAAAGAGATTGGGAAAATGGGAAACTCTGGTTGAATCCAAGGAAATGTGTTGAGACAATATTGCAAAGGTTTAATATGCAGAAATATAAACCCTTCAAGGTCTCTATTCCTATAGGTGTAAAGTTATCTATAGTTTAGTGTCCCAAGACACAGGAAGAGGAAGAGGACATGTATCATGTTCCTTATTCTATTGTTGTTGGTAGTTTGATGTATGAAATGGTCTATACTAGACTGTGAATTGCACATTCAATGGGAGTTTTGAGTAGGTATCTATCAAAACCATAGAAGGAGCATTGGACAATTATAAAGAGGGTTTTCAGGTATTTGTGTGGCAGTATTGGTTATGGAGTTTGCTATCAAGGAAGACTTGGTGTAGATAGATTGTTGGACATGCATGGATTTGTTGACACATACTATAAAAGAGATCTGGATTGCAAAAGATGTACAAGTGGTTATGTGTTTAACCTATTTGGAGGAGCAATCAGTTGGATGAGCAAGAGACAATATGTAGTTGCACTCTCAACTACAAAAGCTTAATACATGGAAACTACTCATGCGAGTATGAAAGTTGTATGGTTACATAGGTTGTGTTCAAGTATTGGGTTTGTACAACAAGTTGTAAGGTTATATTGTGACAATCATAGTGCAATCTTTTTGGCAAAAAAGTTAGCTTATCATTTTAAGACAAAGCACATTAATGTTTGGTATCACTTTGTGAGAGACATGGTTGAAGACAAGAAGGTGTTGTTGGTGAAAGTGGACACTTTGAAAAATATTATAGGTTCATTGACAAAGTCTGTAAGCACTGATAAGTTCTATTAGTGTAGAGATGCAATGGGCATTACTGCCTTGAATTGTTGATCATGTAATCCTCAAGCCCCTTATATGCAAAGGAAACAAAAAGTGGGAGAATGTTTGGTAAGTGTTATATTATTTGCACATTCATCCCTGTGCATGATGTGCATGTGTTGGTCATAGTGGGGGGGAGCCCCCCCCAAAAAAAATTGGGTGATTTTGGCACAAGGTTTTTTGTCCCGTGGTTTTCTAATTATGGTTAAGGAATTAAAGTTGTAATATAATCCATGTCAATGGATTAAGGCTTTGGATGTCATGGAATCATATATATTGTATTTGTAAATGGTGAAGTTAATATATTGAGAGTTAGAGGTGTGTCTCTAAACATTTTGTTGAATTTCCCGGTAAGGGTTTCGAAGGTAAATTTCTTAGTACTATGCATGTCCGTTATTGTTTTCTTTCTATTTTATAAAGAATCTGTGTGCACATTACTATATTGTTAAGGTTTAAAACCTATAGTGAATACTAAATATCTTTTTAGACACACAAAAACACAATATAACATACAAGAGATATAAATGATAGTGTAGATTCACTATTAAATTACATCTTCAACAAAATTTCTTGAGAAGCAATTATTGAATATATAATTGACGATGATATTTAGTTTTTGTGGAATAGTTATTTGAATCCTAAGTCTTGACTCCTCAACAACAGATGATATAATGACCATTGTTTATAGATATTTTAACAACTATTTTTATGTGACCATCATTATATTTAATCAATGATGGATTTTGGACAATTGTCATGCATGGATCATCATTAAAATTAAAAAATGGTGTAGTGTGAAGTTGGCAGAATATGACTAATTTCATATACTTACATTTCCCGTGAACATTAGAGACATAATGTTTTCATGATTCTTTACTTAAGAAGTATGTACATGACCCTAACCATATGCTTGATTGGGAATTAATAAATGTGGACCGAGATGGAGAGTTCCAAATTGTGCCCTTTTGCATTCTCAACAAAAAGTTAATATTACTCTCAAATCAATTTATCATTGATGTCAAGATCCAAAGAAGAAATTATGGGTTATATGAGACAACCTTGAAGTTGGAGCATGTTATGATGGTGGAATATCCACTTCTATTTAGATCTCAAAGTTGCACCAAGGCTAGTACTATTCCAAAGGAGAAGGAAATGTAATAACTCCTTTTCAATTGTTATGTTGTACATAATATACCATGTAAATATTATACATACATGGATAATTTTCTTGGGTATTAAGCTTTTGAATTTGTTCAAAAAAATATCTATGATGTATATGTATATATGCATTAAATAGAATCCTAGTAAGGAGCCCAAGGTCAAGGCCCCACTAAATTATAATTAGCTATTATATTTTAATGGTTTCCAAGTTTGGCCATGAAAGTAATGATGTCACAAAGATTTAATCATGTACATTTATGTTGAAATATTGCACATAAAGGACTTCTAGGAGGGAGAGGGAGTTACAATGTGATGATATGTTGAAAGGGGGAAAGTTGTGCATACCATTTTTGAAACATCTAATTTTTTCCTTATGATTTAAAAGGTGGTTTGAGAGTCATAAGCTTGGAGAACAATTATTATAACATTACATCCCCATGCATGACTCACCATCTATTCCCATTTTTCATTGGGAAGCTTCGTCTTCCACAACTTTTGGTTATATTCTATTTTTCTTTTTCATTTGAATACTACAACCACCATGTTGTTGGTGCATTGAATGAGTGTTGATTATTTAGAGATTTGATTAGCGGCTATGAGTGTGAGACTTCGGGAGAGATGTTGGAGTAAATTTGTATCGATTCTTTCCCATTCTTGTGAGATGACTTACCACTCAACTTTTCTTAGTCAAAGGTTTGGTCTAGGGATTACTTGATGATAATAGTACCTTGAACACATTGCTTACCAATGTTGTCTCTTGGTTGGGATTTATGTACCAAATTTGTATCCTAGCTATGTGTTCTGAAATGGATTAGAACAAGTGAATGGTTGTAAGACTCAATACTTACAACTGAAATTAGAAAATTAATGAAGGTTAGATAAACCATTAAAAACAATGCAAATGTAAAATTATATGAGACAAAAGAGGGGGGAAAAAGAGATAAATGAAAATGAAAAATAAAATAGGAGAGAATAGATTGAGAAATGGGAAATGAAAGGTCATGTTTGTTGGCCTTCCCATTACTCTAAATCTCCTTATTTCTTCATATACTTTCATTCTAAAATGGTATTTTGGCTAAGGGAGGAGGACACATAAAGAGCCATTAGTTGCATTATAGCCAGAGATTGTTGGAATGAGAGCACTGAGCAACCATTGAATGTTGGTTTTCCCATTTGGATTTATAGGGTAAACATTGTGACTTTATGTATGGATTTCTTTGTGTTGTGTTAAATGTTGTGTTAATTTTTGTACTTGATTGTTGCCTATTAATTTCAATGGTGTGAGAATCCATTCTCCATGTGCAAGTGAAGAACACCAATATCTATGTATTACCCACCGTTTGATTCACTTTGAAACTGAAGATCTACGGTTGTCATTAAGTGATTGTTACAATTTAATAGATGGGTTTATAAATCTAGTTGCAAAGAACAATAAAAAAATTGATGAGATCATGGGAATGAAAATTAATGTCTTGAAGGGAATAATTAATTTTTGGATAGCCACACTCAGTGATTTCCTTGAGCCAGAGGGTCCTACACACCTCCCTTAGCATCAATTACATTTCATATTTGTGTAGAGCTTGTGGAAGGTCGAACATAGGTTGTACATGATTGTACGACAATTGTATGTAGTTGTTGGTAGGTTGTGTGTTGGTCCCTTGAGCTTGTATGTAGTCACTAAGTAGCTTCTTATTGTCTAGGCAGTGAGTGAAGCGATTCCTATCTCAAATAATTCCATATAGATATTGTTTGAAGTATGGAGTCATGGTATAATGGTAGGTTATGTTTCAAATGGTGAAGTCAAATTGTTGTTCCACCTTCTCAACATTTGACATTGAGTATTTTTCGTATCCAAGGTAACATCTCCCATAACAAAGAAATTAACATCTTATTGGTTTGGTTGTCATGGAAAGGTGGAATCCAATTGGAATTTGTTTTATTTGGTTGATTTAAATCATGACCATGAGGAAGGGAAATGATGCATTGGTGTGGTGAATTTCTTAAAAATGTGTTATTTATTCCATTATTCTACCTTCTCCCCAAGTTGATTGCATCATGGGAGTATCTATCGAAATTATAGGTATCTCTTAAACACTATTTTTTTACTATGTTGTGCATCATTTTGATTGGATTACATAACATATGAGAAGAAGCATTGGTAAGAAGGTTGGAATGATTCCCAAATTCTTGTAGCAAGTAGCTTTATAATAACCTGAGAATGCAATGATATTCTCCTTGGCATTGAAACATTGTTCCCATATATAAAACTGAGAACATATATTCCCATCTAGTGGCTAGGTTAAATTTATGCACACACACACACATCCTTGTTGTTGTTGGATTATCATGAATTAAAGGGTTTGCATAAAACTTTAATTTGGATAGTACTATCATGTGGATACCATAATTTAGAGTTAGAGCATATCCAATTCCCAATGTCAGCTCCAATCAAGAGTTCATTAAATACCAACCCTCTGATGGTAGATTAATACACATGTTTCCAATATTTCCTAAACATGTATGCACAATGGAGTTTTTCATGTCGATGTGTATGCACACTTGAAAGTTCATAGATTACATATTTCTCAAGCCGACATCTAAACTAGCAAGCACTCAACTCTATGTTGGATAGTATTGCTTTTTAAGGATAAGTGCTCATACCGATAATTGAGATCTAACCATATCCTTTCTTGCATTTGATAGAGGAGGATCTCAAGTGAGAAAAATATAGAGTGCATCCATTAGTCACTACACAAAACATAATTGATTGAAAATAGGATAAACAATAAGACACATGCTTCGTTAATAGATAGCACCATATGTTGAGTGGTTTTTCCCAAATATTGGACAATTGGGAGAGAGCTATAGTTCATCAATCTAGCCACTAGAATCAAACAAAGAATTGTGACCATAACCATCCTCACATGCCAATTAAAGAATAGTGAGCAGAGAAGTTGCACTCATAAGTGCATTGTGCACAAAAGTTCCAAAGATCAATTATGAAAACAAACAAAGCACTATGACATTGTTGATTAAGGTTGGTTGTCATTGATTTCAACCCTTGAAGAAAGCTTGGTAGCACAAAGGTTTGGGTAACGGAGCCAATTTTGTTTGATGTAAATATGACTCATTATTGTCTTCTCATGGTTGATAAGAAGTATAGATGGATGAACTCCAAAGTGGTCCCCTTATGGTGAAAGCTCTCACGGGAAGACGCTTTGCAGATTGAGTTATCCTAGAAGTATGGTTAGAGAACCCATTATTAATTGAGGAATAATGAGATGAAGGACAATGATTTTGTCAGTGAAACTATCCTAGATGCATAGTGCTTTTCATGCCATTTCCGATGGTATGTGGAACGTCACATAACTCCTCACAGTTAGAGAGTTATGACCATATGAAGTTGGAGAACCCTCATGAGTCTTATAGAAGCCCCCAAGAGTCAAATTGTCTTGCAAAAGAAATTATTTTAAATGGAGAAGCCCTAAAATAAGGAAAGTGTAAGGCTACATGAAGATATAAATAAGAGGCAAAGCTCACTTATTAAAGACACACTTGTACATATTGTATATCTATTTTCTTGTGTAAAGTTTATTTTAAATACTTGTGGATACATCTGAAGTGGCGAACATCTAAGGTAGCACAAAGGGTTGATGATGAAATTCTCATAATTACAATGAATACAAAAAACCCTATTTTTTGAGGCGTACGTGGGTTGTCTGTGTATAGGGTGAGTACATGTACGCGAGCTGTCTGTGAATAGGGTGTGTACATATGTGGGTTGGTTGTGTATAGGGTGTGTACATGTACGCGGATTGCCTGTGAATAGGGTGCGTACGTACGCGGGCTGGTTGTGTATAGGGTGAGTACATGTTGGTAAAGCCATGGTAACTTGAGAAAATGAAGATGCAGAGGTTCTAGATTCTGAGATCAAGCTCCCAGGAAGGTCTAAAGTGCTCAGATACATCAGATCCATCCATTTGTTCAAAAGGTATGTCTTATTTCTATGAATAATTGGATTTTGATGTATGCATGAGGAATGACAATGGATATTTGAGGATTCTCCCTAGAGAGACTAGTGGCTACATGGGATCTTCTGCATAAGTTAGATCTACAGAAATACAGTGCTGGTATATTTATCATTGATACTTCTTGTGAGGCACATTTTGTATTTCTTGGCATATGGCTAAGGGTTTTTATGGTACATGGTTGAGAGCTTGTATTTGTGTAGTATTTTATGTATTGAGAGGATGGATATCATAAAGGGTTTGATGACTAAGATCATGTGAGGGATATTATACTTGTTCATGATTAAACACACCTATATGGCACATGACTAGAGAGAGACATATTTTCCTTGAGTAAAGGTTATGTATAAGGATGCATGCACAAGGTACAATTATAGTCTGGATACAGTGACAGATTACAGATCTATGTGAAAGAAGTTACAGAGGGTCATAAGTTTTCAAGAGAAGGCATACGCG
>WSFP011487703.1:0-15267 GCA_009831015.1 Picea engelmannii
TCTGCGTCTGTGTTTGCATTTATGTTGCAGCATGTTTCAGCATCTGTTCTTCATAAACAATCGATTGCCATCAATGACAACCTTGATCATCTGCGCCTTGATCATCTGCGTCATCTCTGTTGTAGGCATATTTCCAACAAGATAAACATACATGAATGAATGAGTAGAGGCCCTTGCCTTCCTTTTATACTTTTTGGCTCACCTTGTCCCTCCAAAGTGAATTTCATTTTATTAATAATTAATTAATTAATTAAATCACTTTAATTAATTAATTAACCTTTTTACCTCTGAAAATATCCTTATTTCTCCTTGTGGCTTCCCTGGCCACTAAAAGTCACTTCTAGCCATCCCATCCTGTAGTGTTTCTCCTACCGATTCCAATGAGCTATTACACTGAGAGGCTCCTCCAAGTAATGTGCCCAAAATGACCTCTTTAGTGAATTTAATTGACTTATAGCTCAAAATAGTCAAAATCATGGAAATCATCGAAATGCAACGAAACCAAAGCCAACCTATGTAGAATGGCTCATAATGATGGAATATCATGATCAATGCTAGTTGGACCCCACAATGCCTCTCAAATACCCCTGTACTCGCTATAACATCCATCTGGCTACTCTGGTCATCATAAATCTCTGCACTGTGATGATGTCCCAAAGTGGGGACATTACACCCTTGACTCCTATTTATACTAAATATGTCTACCAAAAGAACCATCTAGAGGAAGATCCTTCTAGATGCGGAAGATTATATTAGGTCTTATTACATTCGACTTATTCTACTTTATTGCAAGGCCTTATTAATATTGACCTTTATTACATCTGAACATATTGTTCTACCTACGTGAGGGTTAGGTCCCTAACATGTTCTCCCCCTTAAAAACAACCTTGTCCTCAAGGCTTGAGATGTGGAAATTTTTGCAAAATGGTAATTGGTTCCCAAGTGGAATTTGTTGGAGTTGTATCTTTCCACTGGACCAACACTTCCTTCCTAGTTCATTGATGTAGGTGACGCTCATGCTGGTCCAAAACTACTTACGGTTGTGTTGGAAGCAAATTCAATTTTTTCCATTGCCTTAAAAGCTGCCTACACCTATGTCTTCTGAACTTCAAATTTTTATCGCTTTTGCAAATAGATGATATTTTCATTTCATGCGACACTTGCAAATTAGTTTCGATTTATTTTTCATGACTGAAAGTGTGAAAACTCCTCCATCGTTATTTGAACTGTCATGAGCTTCTCATTGATATTCTGAAAGGCACTTACCTTTGGTTTATTATTATGTGGCTGAAAAGAATTTTTCAAACTATGACGTTATTTCTTTGATTGTGCAACTTGTCTTTTATATGATTGATAAGGTATTGAGCATGTAAATTTATGAATTATACTTGATTATATAGGGGTCATGGTAGATTTTGGTTTTCATATGATGTGATCCTTACTATTTTAAGCTCTTGACTTATCGATTTTATGAAGTCTCTTATCACAATGCTTTTATAAACTTTGATTACACATTATGCAACAAGCGTATGGGTAATATTCGAGTATGATTTCATTTTGAATGGCAATAGTTTGAAATTATGCAATGGCATGTTGGTTAAACATTTGGGTTTGATTTAACGTTGAACATTCATGGTTTCAAATCATAGATTGGCGCATTGGTATAACTATCCACCGTTTAATCCTTGGGTTCGCCGAAGATTTTGGGTATGATTGATTGAACATCGTTGTAATCTGCCATTACTATGCTGCATGGCGGTGGATAATCCCACCACCCTCGCACGCGTACATTAATTTTCATCCCCTTTCATCGTTCTCAGCTGTTAGCCCAAACGATTTTGCTCCTGTGTGTTTTATGAACCCTACCATGCACCCGCACCATGGCTCCGGTCGTAAGGACTGAACCCAATGGCAGCCAGGCATTGTTGATGTTTGATGGTGCTTACAGTGACCTTGAGGAATTCAGATGGCTCCTGTTCATAAGAAATTTTGATGGCTATAACCCTAGCGTGGCTTGGCGATTTTCATTAACCTTTGATGGCTTCCGAGCCAAGGTTGGGGATGTACAATTGGAAATTGATGAGCAATTTCTCAGTTTAGCTACCGGTCTGCTTGTTGTCGGACAGAGATGGTCAAAAAATTGCAAAGTGGAAGATGTCCCGTGGACATTGCTCTTCCAGTCACGAAGAGTGAGCTCCTGTGACAAAGGTTTGCCCGTGAATATGCTAAAGCAACGATGGCACGACATGTTGATGATAACCAAACAATTTATCACCTACGAGGGCAGGTATGGTTTCGTTTTCTTGTACCACCTTCGACTACTTATGGTTTTCATGGGATATGAGCTTAATATGCCTTACTACTTGCATAGGATTTTGTTTAAAATGTATAAAAGATACAAATGGAACCAGGCCGCTAACAGCCTATTCCATTTTGGGTTAATTAAAATGCTTGTGGTTTGTCATTTGGGGTTACGCCGAGACTGTTGGAATGAGTTTCTTATTCGAAATAATTTTGAGGACTCAAGACTACCACAGGTTGACAAACCTGTGGTGAGCGAGAGAAATTCAGTACCCCCTGTGCCTTACAGTGCTCTGTTACCTAAACCTCTACCCGACTCACCTATTGACCTACCCAATTCTATGACCACAGATGTAGAAAATTTTAAACCCGTGGCTAAAAGGCCTAAGGCCAAACCTACTACGAATTCTAAAGGCAAGAAGAATGCCCAATTAATCTCTCGCATGGCAAGAAACCAACCGAAAGTTCCTATCAACCCTGACCCTATCATGGTGAGCGAAGATTCTGACTCAGAGGTTGAACATTATTTGGCAAGTGAGTATCCCTATTCTGAAGGTCTGTGTGATAAACCCTCATACGACTTTGTAAAAAACCTACCACCTTTCTTGCGAAGTGATCCTAATTTTCCCGTCATCAAAATGCCTTGTGAAAACCCTGACTCGTCAAACCCCCCTCCTGCTCTATCCGAACCAGCTGCTCCACCATGTGATCAGTGTGGCGCATGGTTAGAAAGGTATTACCTTGATGTGCCAATGCTACAGTCCAGAATTCATGCTATGGAGGATCAAGTTGCAAATCTCACCAGTCAAAAGGAAAAGATGCCATCCACTGATAAGAAACAACGAACAACGGGTTCGATTTTGTTTAAGAACGTGGAGTCGGCTACAGAAGTCGTCAATTCAAAGTTGGCATAGCTTGAACAGCCTCACTGGTATGGCTATCACTTGTTTATATGACAAACTCATAAACTCTATTTACACCGTGGATTTGCTTTGACACATAAGCATGCATTATTGTATATATTTTTGTTTTGATTAATCGAATTTAGCTTCCCGAATTAGCTTTGATTGGATTTGGCTTTGATTCGATTGATCGTGGGATAGATTTGATTGTTTTAATTTAGCTTCAATTGAATACTCTATCGATTACTGAAGTTGTTAATATTTTTCTAAACACAGGTCGTTTCTGGTATTCCAATTTTGAACACAGTCAATATTTCATTTCGAATTGGTTATATGCGATATGGTTGGAAAATTATGGTTAACTGTTGTGATTTTATATTCCATGTCTTTTTGACCAATTCAAATACCATTATGTTATTGCATATCCAAATTGCGAATAGATTCGAATCATGACTGTTATACCCAACCTGTCGATTCGCATCGTTTGACCGTGTTATCATTTCGATTCATATATTGTTTAAATTTGATTTGGGAAAGAAACTGATTATGCCCAGGATTACGATTTGTTTCTATATTTGACTCAGTTACGATTCATTTGATTATTGCCCAGTTTATGGTTATATCTGTTGTTGATGGTTACGATCATTATCTGATCCTGTTTGTTGACTATGTAAATGATCAACGATTGTAATCTATGGTGACGTTTGATGCTGTTATGACTGTTTGGCAATAATCGTAACAGTTTTTCCATATTGGCATTTGATTAAAAAAATATGAATCGTATGCACATTGTTACAGCCGTGAAAAATTGATTATGATTGTATCGATTTCAATTTTGATATATTACATCGTATCTTATACGATATGATTCACCATTGATTTAACTTGATACAAAACAGTCCTATTATGATTTGACCATATTTTATGGCGACTAAAAAAACAGAGCATTCTTATTCTGTCTCGTTTGAATCACTTTTCGATTTGGTTAAATTTGAATGATAAACTCATCGGAATTATAGTGATTCATTTTGGATATTTATTAAAAGAAAAATAAATTTGATTCTTTTGAAAAGATTTCATTTGATTGCTATCTGGTCCTGTGTGCTATTTTAGACTAGCTACAGAATCAGTTGATTATGTAACTAAGTCTATAGGATCAATTTTTTAGTGTTTTGTTACTAGAATATCTTTCTAATTTGATACTTGTTTTCTATTGCAGGTAAATTTGAAATTGCAATTGAGTTGATGAGCAGTTAGGGGATGTTTCAAAGATTTCACTTGCATTTCATTTTCTTAGTTTAGGTGATTTTGGGATATCTCCCAGATTATGTAAAACAATTTGATATTATCCACAAGGAATTTTTACCTTGTGAAGAGACCTATATATACTTATGATTTATGTAATAATCAACATCCTCATTCGTGGCAGAACAAGGATATGGAGTTCTAATACAAACTGAAGCAGAATTTGGTGTTTTGTCATAGATTTAGCTTCTCATTATATCAACATTTTGTTTCATCTTGTGTATATCAATTTGTTTATGGTTTATGACTACTTTAGATATCTAAATCATGTGCAAATGATATAATTTTGATCACTGTTATACATATCTTGTCTCTTCCAAATATATTAAAGACATAACAATTGTTAATTCAGTTTGTGAATGACAGGTTTATCTTCTTCATGAATTGAATTATTTAATATAAGTTTTTGCATAACAGGTTTCCCTTATTGCAGAAATTTATAATCATAAGATTGTTATGATTTTTTATGTCTTGTTTATCCTGTAAACACTTCAAGGAGCAACACAGCCAATCGTTTACGAAAAGATTTGGAATAACCGGTACGAGTTTCCTTCCTCCGACCAGCTTAGAAGTCATCATACACAGAGCAGACTTGGAGTGCTTCCAGGTCAATTAGTCGCTTGTTTGTTTACTGTTTTCATTAGGTAGTTTAATTCAGATATAAGCTTAATTAGATTTATATTAGATTGTTTAATTTTAGTAAATATATTAGATCGTTTAATTTCAGTAGTTTTACTTCTTATTCATAAAATATAAAAATAAAAAAAAAGATTTATGGTTGTCTTAGGGCAGAAAACACATGAGTTTTTGCAGGTTTTAATTAAATTTGTAGGTTGTTTATAGTGTACATTTGTGAATAAGTAATATTGCAGCTGGTAATTAGATTGTTGATTTGAGTTATTGTAATAGTAATTAGTAGATTGTATATAATAGTTAGAATAGTTATATTTAGTTTTAGGTTAATTTAGTAGTTTGTTTTAATTAGATTAGTATATTAAGTTAGTTTTAGTTAGTTAGTTTTAGTTAGTTTTAGTTAGTTTAATTTAGTTTCTTGTATTTAGTTTTAGTTTATTTGTTTTAGTTAGTTTAGTTAGTTTAGATTAGTTTTCTCTTTGGTTTTCTTAAAATACCTTAGGGCGGCCAACGAAGCCGTTAAACTCGTCAAGGTGGTCCATTCCAAATGGCTTGGGTTATTTAGACAACCCCAGACCAGTTCCACTCTCCCAGTTGACGGACGGTCAATTTTACCCGTCAACAAATGGCGCTAGAAGGAGGGCCTGAACTTAATTAATGGCACGAGGTAGTCACAAGACTCCCCCTCCACCTAATCGCACCCCTATAGTGACTAGAATCCGTTCACAAGATAATATCCCCCCTCAAACAACAACTACTTCAACCGAAGATCCACAGATCACAGTTGAACCAGCAACCCCTAATCCTACAGGTGGTGATTTCCAAGAGATCGTTCGTCAATCTCTTATTAAAACACATAGTGCCTTAGCTAGTATTAGGTGACCAAACCGCCCGTGGGGTCAACCTTTGGATTTCTCTGATATCAGAGAACAGTTAGGTGATATAGACCTCACTGTGAATCCTACAGATCCAAACACAAATCTTGCTGCAGGAGGATCTGGGATACCTCCTTCACCAGCTCCCTCATCTCCTTCCTCTTCTGAGGGAGATTCCTCGTCTGACGAAGGTAATCCACCTTCTCAGCCTTCCACACCCACTACCCCAATGGCAAATCAGAACAACCCTGCTAGACCCTGGTTGGACTAGGATGTTGTAGGTGTACCTGGAGCCCAGCACCCTTTACCTAAGCACCCAGAGAAATGGCTTCCTAAGTTTGATCCCGATTCAAAACAGATAGCCGAAGACCATATCAAAAAATTTATGTTAGCCATCAGACTCCGTAATGTTGAACATGAAGATGTTTTCTGTAGGTTGTTCCCTTACACCTTTGAGGGTAATGTGTCCACTTGGTACTTTTCCTAATAGCCCCACACTATAGTGTCTTGGGAAAAGTTTGAGTCATGCTTTTTGGAAAAGTTCGGAGATGGAAAACCTCCGGAAGTCTTAGTCATGGATCTTTCAAGTTTAAAAATGAACTCAAAAGAAAAAGTTAAAGATTTTAATCAAAGATTTTTAACACTTAAAAATAGAATCCCTGCAGACTTGATGCCTGCTGAGAGTCTTGTAATAGCTTACTACACTAAAGATCTACATCAAAGTATAGCTATTTGGGTGAAACGATCTAAAAAGGCCACGTTGTTAGAAGCCTTCGAAGAGGCTACTCAGATTGAAAAAGATATAATTAGTCTTAAAGACTCTTCTAGCAACGAAACTGAGACTGTTTCTTCTTCCAAAAAGAAGATTGAAATTCTCCCCAGACTTACACAAAACAAAACACAACCTGAAAACTCTGATTTGGAAAATTTAACTAAAGTTGTACAAAAATTGTCTGATCAAGTTATAGATTTAAAAAGGTCGACTGAAGAAGCTTCTTCGAGTAGAGGACCCTACAAACCTCCTTTCCGAAAGCCTTTTCCCACCAACCGGCCTAACCCAATCCCTGAAGGCTTGAACCTAGAAAGTTTGCAATGTTCTCTCCAGACAATTCTAGAAGCCCAAGATGACTTGATGCCTCCTAAAATCCCTCAAGAGGAGGTCGAGCAGGAAATAACTCAAGAAGAAGAGTCTTCTCCAAACATCTTTGGACACTTCTCAGATAGTATCTTTCAAGCTAACTTCGAGACTGTTCATCCTTACAACACTAGGAGCAAGACAACAAACAAACCTCTTGCCGAGAACACCACAACTTCACCTCCAAAGCCATCTAAATCAGTAGAAACTAAACAAAGTAATGCTAGCCCTAAATTAGATTATGATGTTGTTGAAGATCTTAAAAAATTACGGGTTAACATTTATATTTATGAGTTGTTGAAATTTCCATTTTTGTTACAGAAGATGTTGCAAAATATTTCAGACAATGGCAAGAATGGTAATTTAAATGGTAATAAGGTTGTGCAAAGCAAAGTTCTGTAGAAGACTTCCACAAAAAATAATCTTGATCCTCAAGATAAAGGAAGCCTTCCTATACCGCCTGTAAATAATGTAAATAATGTAAATAGTGTAAATAACGCAAGTAATGTAGATAAAGTAGCATTAGAAACCGCGAGTAAGAAATCACAAGCTACTACTCTAAGTAATCGCAAGAATGTACCTCCTTTTCTTTTAACTTTTGAAATATTCAACAGAAATGTGCATAATTGTATGGTTGACTCAGGAACATCTTCAAATTTGATGCCTTGGTCAGTTTTCCAAAAGATTAATGCCGAAGTAGAACCATCTTCTTTGAAAATCATACAACTTGATCGAACAGATGTTAAAGTTATAGGCGAATTAAAAAATGTATTGATTAGATTATCGTCTAACCCAAAGGTTCATCAGGTTATTGATATAATTGTGGTGGATATTCTAGAAGTGTATGGTCTATTTTTGAGAAGGGACTGGTCGGAGCAGCTACATGGTTACTTCGCAATGGACGGGTCTCACTTATGGATTCCAGAAAATGGTAAACCCAACAAAATCAGGGTGAATCATGAGCATTACCTCAAGTTCACAGTAACAGACTTGAATGACCCTAATGAACCATATATACCTCCGGCTAATTCACTTGAAGTCCAAGGGATGGATACCTTCTTCGGAAATTTTATGGCTGAAACTTCACCTGTCAACAATCCGCAACAGCAATCCGAGATCATGACATGTACGCAACCAACAGATTCTATGCAACAGTCCCACGAGCCCGATAGAAATCAAATTTGGTCTCTATATTTTGTCAGTTCCAAGTCTAAAGAAGGAGCTGGTGCAGGTTGGATCATTATAGATCCGGCAGGTAACAAAACATTATTGGCTTGTAGGCTAGAATTTGAATGTACTAACAATACTGTAGAATATGAGGCTTTATTGCAAGGTCTCAGAAAATCCTTGGACATGCACATTCAAAATCTGGTTGTATTCGGTGACTCTGAGATAGTGGTCAGGCAGGTGAGAAATTCTATACACTGTCTTTCCCCGCACCTCAAAAGTTACCAGTCTGAGGTATGGAGTTTAATGAACAAATTTTCTGCTTTTAATATAAATTCCATTCCTGGATTAAATAATGATGAAGTAGATCTGCTAGCTAATGTTGCCTCTAAACTTCTTCCTGCAGAAGGCTTATCCCCAAACGCATTCTCCGTGGAGCTATTGTTTCGACCATCTGTTCCTGACAATATCCCAAACTGGAGAGTATTTGATGATGATCAGTAGATCATTAACTTTCTGCACATGGAAGAAACCTTTCAAGGCACTGTGATAGATGAACAAACGCACGACGACAATTTGCATGACTTTACAGTAATACCTAATTCGAAATCTCCTGAAGCTCTATCGGACATGGTAAATTTCATACCCAAATCTGTTGTTAGACTAGAAAAGTTTTATGATTTTGAAGATAAATTTAAAAAGACGGTCAATTGCAAAACCAGCAGTTCCTCATTATCTTACGAAAAAGTCAATTTAGGGACTAGTGAAAATCCTCAGTGTATCAATCTAGGCTTGGGATGTTCCAGACAAGAAAAAACTGCTTTTGTTAAATTATTTAAAGAATTCAAGGATGTCTTTGCATGGACATACGATGATCTTAAAACGTTTGATCCTAATATTATACAACATGTCATCCCGATGAAGCCCCAAACCTTACCCTTCCAACAAAAATTGAGGAAAATGCATCCTAAACTAAAACCAACCATACAAAAAGAATTGAATAAACTCCTAAGTGCTAAAATAATTTTTCCTGTTAGACACACTCAATGGGTATCCAACCTCGTCCCAGTGCGGAAGAAAAATGGGGAAATTCGACTTTGTGTCAATTTCCGAAACCTCAACAAAGCGTCTGACAAAGATAATTACCCTGTCCCACCCATGGAACAGATCCTTCAACAAGTATCTGGTTCCGAGAGGCTATCCTTACTAGATGGTTTCTCTGGATACAACCAAGTCTTGATGTCTCTGCCAGACCAATTAAAAACTACCTTCTGTACCCCGTGGGGCACTTATGCTTATCGCAAAATGCCATTTGGATTGATTAACGTTGGTGCTACCTTTCAGAGAGCAATGGACATTTCTTTTAGAGGCTTAATCAATCACTCTTTAGTAGTCCACTTAGATGATGTGACCATTTATTCTAAAAACAAAGACGATCATCTAACTCACCTATGAGTTGTTCTGCTACGATGTCGTAAATACGACATCTCCTTGAACCCTAAGAAGTCCATCTTTGCAGTAGAACACGGTAAATTACTAGGATTCATTGTGTCTAGTGATGTAATTATTATTGACCCTAAGAGGACCCAAGTCATCGCTAAACTTCCCCCCCCTACCTCCAAAAAATCCATGCAGTGTTTCCTAGGCCAGATTAATTTCGTGAGAAGATTTGTCCCCAGTTTCTCCGAAATGGTCAGGCCTCTCCAGAATCTGATTAAGAAAGACACCCAATATCATTGGGGACCCACAGAAAACCAATCTTTCAATGCTATAAAGAAGGCCATAATAGACACTTCGTCTCTCATGAGCCCTAATTTCTCTCAAGACTTTACACTCTATACTTTTGCCTCTGATTGTTCCTATGCCACAATCCTAACTCAGAAGAACTCTGAGAACAACAAAGTACCCATCGCCTTTATGAGCTCTGCTTTCAAAGGTGCTGAACTTAACTACCCCGTGTTCGATTAGAAAGCCTACGCTGTCTTCAAGGCAGTTAAGCATTTCCAGTCGTATCTTTTGAAGTCAAGGACGAAGGTCATTGTCCCCTACCCTGTCGTGAGAAAATTGTTAGTGCAAAAGGAGTTAGGAGAGAAATGAGCCAACTGGATCACCTCCTTGTAGGAGTATGACTTAGAAACTACCCCAACATAGATCATGAGAGGCCAAGGGTTGTGTAAGTTGATAGTTGATTCAGAAACTAAACAACAAGAAAATAGTGATACGTCAGACCTAGAACAACTTGATCAAAATTTGATTTGTTGTGCACAAAACCTCGCAAGTCCTTGGTACGACGATATTAGATTTTGTCTTGAACATGGATCAGCGCCCCGCCACCTTGACCCAGCCAAAAGAAGAGCATTGAGACTAAAGTCCGCCTCCTTTCATCTAGTTAACGGTATACTATTTCGTCATAATTTTGATGGCGTACTGATGCGTTGTCTTGAAAAGGATGAAGCAGAAAGAGTCTTGATTGAGTTGCATGCAGGAGAATATGGTGGTCACTTCGGTGGTGACACCACTGCTCATAAGGTTTTAAGAGCCGGTTATTACTGGCCAACGCTTTTTAGAGACGCCCATGCCTTGTGCCGTAAATGTATCATTTGTCAGAAAGCATCAGGGCGATTACAAAAATCAGCCTTCCCCTTGCAACCCGTTTCAGTCGATTCTCCTTTCCAGCAATGGGGCCTTGATATCATTGGTCCTATTAACCCTCCATCCTCACAACAACACAAGTATATTGTGATAGTCACTGATTACTTTACTCGATGGTCTGAAGCCGCCGTGCTAAGAACTGTTAACACCAGTCAGGTGATCGCTTTTCTAAACTCCAATATCATCACTCGTTTTGGTATCCCTGATTGTCTGGTCTTTGATAATGCTTCATACTTTTCTTCTCTTGAGATGAGTGAGTTCTCCTTAGAGAAAGGAATAAAGCTGGAGTATTCTGCTAGTTACTATCCCCAGGGTAATGGCTTAGCAGAATCGACAAACAAGAACTTGATCAAAATTATCAAGAGAACCGTGGCTGAAAATCACAAGAACTGGCATAATGCACTGCTTAATGTGTTGTGGGCTGATAGAGTAACACCCAAAGCCTCTATAGTTAATTCCCCCTTTTTTCTCGTTTATGGAAGAGAAGCCATTCTGCCACCCCACATTCTTCTTCCTTTGCTCCAATTGTCACAAAAGGTTCAAGAAGAAGATTGTGCCCCTTTAGAAATCCATATTAATGCTTTGATGAAGTTGGAATAAGTAAGAACCCAAGCTAAGTGTAAACTAGATCAGCATCAACAACTGATTAAAAGCTGGTTCGATTCTAATTCTGCTTCTGATAGGAATTTTGAAGTAGGCGATCTCGTCTTAAAGTGGGACAAACCACACGAAGGAAAGGGTGAGCACACCAAGTTTCAAAATTTGTGGCTTGGGCCATTTTTGATTGCTGAAAAGTTGGGTCCTAGTTCCTTTCAATTGCAGAATCTTGAAGGGCAGCTTGACACCTATCCGGTGAATGGCCAAGCCCTGAAAAGATACTTCGCTTGATTACTACCCTTGTATATTATGTAAATATTTTTCCTTTTGTTTTTATTTTTCCTTTGTTTTCGTTTTTGGTTTTGATTGGGAATGATCAGTTTTTTTTTTGTGTTTTTAGAAACATTTGCATGCCTGTGTACTGAGCTATTCAGACAAAGACCGTAGAAAAATTTCTTCGCTGAAATAACTTCTGAAAGTTGTACGATCATCAATGATATATTTCTAAAAACTGATATTTATGTTGGAAAATTTTGTTGTTTGAAAGAAGTTTACTAATTTCAATCTTTGAGCAAAGTTTGTCATGATCATCTATTATCTTTTTACGCTGTCCCATTTCTGTAAAGGAATGACTCAAAAGGATATCTCCCTGTCATAGTAAGTTGTTTTAGAAATAAAACATTTCTGGAGCTGAGTAAAGGACAGTATCAAAAAATTCTGATGAGGTCTAAAAAATATGATAAAATACCAAGATTTTTCAGCGTCACCCCGCTCAGCTATACACAAAAGAAAAACAAAATAAAAATGTTAATAAGAGTTGTGGGAAGTGTTTGTAAACCCGCCGGGATATTGAACAGGTCCGTTGGCAGCGGGTAAATGCAAGCATGGCACCAAGACAACTTCATCGGGGTACTGAACAGGCCTGCTGGCAGCGAAGCAATGTCTGGTACATGAAAATCTGTAAAAAAATTATAAGAAACCTCTTTTAAGTCCTTTATTCTGATCTGGAACTTCTTGATAGGATACGGATGTCTGAGTGGGTTAAATGGCAACCCTGTCGAGGCTATGGACGCCTGCTGGCAGTAGTGGCCATGCCAACAGTATTGAATATTTTATCATTAATATCATGACTTACTGATCTTAAGACTGTTATTAGTTTTCATCTTTTAAAACACTGTTGGAAAAGATAGTAAGTGATGATGTTTGTACCATTTTCCGATGGTTGTTTTTGAGTTAAATTTTTCTTTGTCGTCCTAATCTGAATTTGTTTCTTTCGACAGAGATAACTGCTTCTCCCAGTGTGTCGCCATTGTTGGCAACCAATTCAATTTTTACCATTGCCTTAAAAGCTTCCTACACCTATGTCTCCTGAACTTCTAATTTTTATCGCTTTTGCAAATAGACGATATTTTCATTTCATGCAACACTTGCAAATTAGTTTCGATTTATTTTTCAAGACTGAAAGCGTGAAAACTCCTCCATCGTTATTTGAACTGTCATGAGCTTCTCATTGATATTCTGAAAGGCACTTACCTTTGGTTTATTATTATGTGGTTGAAAAGCATTTTTCAAACTATGACGTTCTTGCTTTGATTGCGCAACTTGTCTTTTATTTGATTGATAAGGTATTGAGCATGTAAATTTAGGAATTATACTTGATTATATAGGGGTCATGGTTGATTTGGGTTTTCATATGATGTGATCCTTACTATTTTAAGCTCTTGACTTATCGATTTTATGAAGTCTCTTATCACAATGTTTTTATAAACTTTGATTACACATTATGCAACAAGCGCATGGGTAATATTCGAGTCTCATTTCATTTTGAATGGCAATAGTTTGAAATTATGCAATGGCGCGTTGGTTAAACATTTGGGTTTGATTTAACATTAAACATTCATGGTTTCAAATCATAGATTGGCGCATTGGTATAACTATCCACCGTTTAATCCTTGGGTTGGCCGAAGATTTTGGGTATGATTGATTGAACAACGCTGTACTCTACCATTACTATGCTGCATGGCGATGGATAATCCCACCACCCTCGCACGCGTACATTAATTTTCATCCCTTTTCATCGTTCTCAACTGTTAGCCAAAACGATTTTTCTCCTGTGTGTTTTCCGAACCCTACCATGCGCCTGCACCATGGCTCTGGTCGTAAGGACTGAACCCAATGGCAGCCAGGCATTGTTGATGTTCGACGGTGCTTACAGTGACCTTGAGGAATTCGGATGGCTCCCATTCATACGAAAGTTTGATGGCTATAACCCTAGCATGGCTCGTCGATTTTCATTAACCTTTGATGGCTGCCAAGCCAAGGTTGGGGATTTGCAATTGGAAATTGATGAGCAATTTCTCAGTTTAGCTACCGGTCTGCCTGTTGTCAGACAGAGATGGTCAAAAAATTGCAAAGTGGAAGATGTCCCATGGACATTTCTCTTCCAGTCATGAAGAGTGAGCTCCTGTGACAAAGGTTTGCCCGCGAATATGCTAAAGCAACGATGGCACGACTTGCTGATGATAACCAAACAATTTATCACCTGCGAGGGCAGGTATGGTTTCGTTTTCTTGTACCACCTTTGGCTACTTATGGTTTTCATGGGCTATGAGCTTAATATGCCTTACTACTTGTTGTTGACAGGTGAAACAGTCCATCCGTCAACTGGAAGAGTGGAACCGGTCCGGGGTTGTCTAAATAACCCAAGCCGTTTGGAATGAACCACCCTGACGAGTTTAACGGCTCCGTTGGCCGCTCTAAGGTATCCTAAGGGAACCAAAGAGAGAAGTTGATCTGAGCTAAGATATTTAAACTAAGGAAACTAGAAACTAATAAAACAAACTAAAACAAACTAACTAACTAAATAAAAGAAATTAAACTAAAATAAAGGAAACTAGAAACTAATAAAAAAAATAAAGGAACTAATATACTAAACTATAAACTATGCTAACTATTCTATCTACAAACTACTAACTATTCTTATAATAACTCAAATCAACTATCTAATTATCAAGTTAGTTACAGTTTATTCACAAATATACATTACATACAATTTACAGATTTGAATAAACCTGTGAAACTAATTTGCTTGCTGCCCCAAGACAGCGAAGGTAACTCTTTTTGATTTTATAATTTATGAATAAAAAGGTAAACTAACTGAAATTAAAACAAATCAAAATTATATCTATATTAAACTACTTAATAAAAGCAACAAACTAAATACTAATTGACCTGGAAACGCTCCAAGTCTGTCCTGCGCGAGATGACTTCTAAGCTAATTGGAGGAGGGAAACTCACACCAGTTAGGCCCTTAAGCTTCTCGAAAATGATCAGCTATAATGCTTCTTGAAGTATTATTACAGGACAAACAAGACATAAAAAGATTATCATAACAATTGTTTGATTATAAATTCCTGCAAAAGGGGAAACCTATTGTGCAGCAAACTTATATATTACAATTCAAATTATGAAGAAGACAAAGCTATCATTCACTAAAAAGAATTGATAATTGTTATGCCTTTTATTGATTTAGGAAGAAACAAGATATAGATGACAAAAATAAGATTATATCATTTGTATGTGATTCAGATAGCTAACGCAATACTAAACCATAAACAAGCTGATATACAAAACATAGAACAAAGTGTTGATATATTGAAAAGCGGAAAGCTATAACAAAACACCAATTCTGCTCCAGTTT
>ML882582.1:8354-23621 GCA_009831015.1 Picea engelmannii
TTAGGGTTTAATAGATAAATAATCATAAAAAACCAAATGACATAGTAAAAGTAAATAAAAAGGAGTAAATACTCTTTTTACCATATCATTTTTACCTTTCCACTATTTGAGCTCAAAAACCCCTCTTTTACCCTCAAAGTTCAACGTCAGATTGCGGGAGTTATGAGCGTCCATTCAATGAGCCGTCAACGACAGTGAGGTAGGCTCTTTGTCCTTTACACTTTCATGGTTTAATTTTGCATTTCCATGGGTTAAAAATCCATTTTTTAATTAATTTATTGAGCCCTACTTGCGCGCTGCCATTCTCACAGGTGGGCTACACGGGACCTGCGAGAATGGGGCATTCTCGCAGGTGAGCCAATAGCAGCCTGCAAGGTTCTCGCACTGTGCACAAAGGGCACCTGCGAGAACCACAAAGCTCAAAAAAAATTTAAAAAATTACCCAATGAAAGAGAACCAAATCATGAAAAAAATTGCTAATCTTTTTTTTGTGTTCCTTATGCAGATAATTGGCTATCAAAATGGTTCTTGAATGGCGTGAAAGGGATCACGAAGAAGACAATGCAATTGTCGAAAATCATCCACCTACTATTGTTGCTTTGAGAGATTGTGGCCTCTTGAAGTACTTTCGTATCCCGGGCATGAGGGCCCAAGTCAGGTTATTAGAGTACCTGGTGCGTATGTGGGATCTCAATCAGCAGGTATTTCATGTGGGGGTCCACACACTGTCCTTAGACATTGAGGACATTTACTTTTTGACTGGATTGTCACGGTGGGGGTACTATGTGAGTCTGACTGGTAGCAAAGGTGGTGGGCTACCCATGAGTGAGTATTGTCGTTTACATTGCGTTCCCGAGGCAGAGAGAAAGAAAGGAAAAGTAGTTATTTGGGGGGTACAAGATTTGACCCTCCGTACTATCCTATTCACTATAGCTCAAATGGTTGGGAGTTCTTCTCCTCACATGGTGTTACAGAGTTACTTCCAGTATGCTATTGAGTGTACTAAACTTCAGGTTTTCAACTGGGCAGATGCAATGCTTCGTAGCGTAAAAAGACAGTTGACCAAATGCAGACGAGGCAACCTGAAGCAATTCAGGTACGGATCTTTGCTAGTGTCCTTCTTCCTTGAGAGGGTTCCCTTACTGAGGCTGCAGGTTGAGTGGAATTTACCGGCTCCTAGGGATCCAAGGATGCTGAGATGGTGTTAGCTTATGGCCTAGCATGTAGCTGGACCAATCATCAAGTATGATGATACGTTCTTTGGCTGGCTTCAACCACATATGTTAATGATTGACAACTATGCTTATGCCGGTTTGGATTTCCAAGGAGATCCGGATTTAATACTGCCAGAGGATGCTCAGTGGGGGGAACTTGGTAAGAAGTACACACATTTTTTCCTTTTTAAATGTTTTTGTGAATTTTCATCATATTCGAATGTTTTTGTTTTATAAATTCGTCCAAAGACTAAATACAAAATTCGTTTTTGATGACACAGATGTTGGACCTTACAGAGCTCCTGGTACTTCTCCCATTCAGTGGTGAGGAGAGGTGGCGATAGCGCCACAATATGCTGAGGATTATCAAGTAGTGGAACAAAATCTGGAGGGCTTAACCGCAGATATTCCAAACATGTCTCTGGAAGAGGTTCCACGACGTGATCAGTGTCATACTATAGGAGTGTCAGGATCCATGAGTCGACTGCTCTATAGGTTTGCTTGGGAATTCGTGTGTTACCGTGAACGTCATCCATGACGTCACTTTATAGAAACTATGAGCTTCAGATTTTGACATTTTGGTCTTCGGACAAACTTTTTGTAAAAAACTCTTTTGATTGTTATATATACAGACAGCTTCTACCGGTTTATCATGTGTTGTGTGAAAATTGATGTGATTGATTTATAAATGATTCAAATGTCTGTCTAATACATAGTTAGCCAATGCATCTGTTAATGTATTTAGACATCTAGGAATATGTTGATATTCAATGTAATCAAAATAACGCTCCAAGAGGCGAATTTGCAAATACACCCGTAACAAAGTAGGACTTTGAATAGTGTATACATTACTTAATTGTAGTACTACAAGTTGTGAATCGAGTCACACAACCAAATGACGAATTCCGAGTGAGATAGCATCAACCAATAACTCAATAACGGCGCTATACTCTGCAATGTTGTTTGTCGCACGGCTGAGACACACACCTTGTAAAGAGACAAGTTTGTTTGTAGGGGCGTAAATTGCCCACGCAGCGGAAGCAATCACACCGTTAGCTGCATGCGAGGCAGCTAGAGTAGTTGAAGTGCTGGAAGTATTAGGACGAGGTAAGTCAAGTAGTAAATCGTAAAGGGTTCCCGTTTGTGAGTAAACGAGGTCAAGATATTGAGCACGACTTATAGCCTGCTCTTCCGTGACTACGCCACCCATGGTGATATCCTTACCTATGTCGTTCACAAATGATTTTGTGAACCACTCTGCCAACAACTGATCGGGGAGCTCAAGTTTAATGAGACATTGTCTCCTTCGCCACTCATGGATGTGATCAGATATATGAGTGCCTTTGTTCTATTTGAAGGAAGTCAAAATCTTAGTCCTTGTGTCATAACGGATCGGTAACTGGTAATGCATAAGGAAAGCCATAGCTAGGGTGTTGAAGTCAGAGAAGAAACCTCGTGGCAATTCGATATACCACTTCGCAGCAGAGCCTGTGAGGGTTCGTTGTAAAAGACATAAACGAATAGAGTCATCCATCAACGAGTTGGATGAACACCATAGGTGAAAAGTCATAACGTGATTGTTGGGGTCCTCTCTCGCTTTGTCGTCGAATTTAGGAATGTCTGATGGAAGCTTGGCTGGTATAACAGGCCATTGGGGAGAGTGACAAATAGGATCATTTAAAATCCTTGACAAATCCGAAAGATCCAAAGTGGTGAGAAAGGGTAACTGTCGATTCACCTGTGGGTACTGGTGGATTTGGGGAGGAAGCCCTGTCGGCAAACCAGTAAGACCATAAGAAGTCTGCATATAATGTGAAGACCCAGGCATATTCGGTGTTTGGAGAGGATAGTAGCTCATAGGATTATACCCAGGAACCGGGGCTTGAGTTTGAGCATTCTCCCCCCAAATGGGATTAAACGAACCTGGATATGGTTGGCCCATACTAGGGGGGTGTTACGGACGCAGCTGGGAACTGCTGCCCCCCAGACGTTTGAGGAGGATTTTGTATCAAATGATTCCAATACTGGGCCAAGGACAGAGGTATGTTTTTCCCATAAGGTGCGGTCGGTCCTCCCATTGAAGGTGGTGTGCCAATTGGGAGCAATGTTCCAATTGGAATTTACCAACTGAGAGGGGGTTGAGTTATACTACCTTGATGAAATTGTCAACCAACCGGAAACTGGTAACTTGGAGTGAATGACAGAATAGCACCACTAGGATTAGGATTGCCAGTATAAGACGAAGAAGGTCCTCCAACAGGAAATTGAGGGAGTGTTGGAACAAAACTGGGAATAAAGTGCCCAGAAGAAGAAAGACCACTAGGAGATCTAGATGGAGTTTGCGCAGAGTAGGAATGGAAGCATTCAACACATGGTATCCAGATGGTAGTGTCGGATTGATGTTGGGCGTTCACGGTGTGTTGATGGGAGCAAGACTAACCGCAGTAAACCCAGTTGGAACACTCGAAGTAGCTGTGAGATGGGCCATTTCGGCAGGGACGGTAAAGTGATAAGCGGTAGTCACCGGTACTATCTTTGTACCAGAGATTTCAGAAATCACAGGTGGGTTGATCTCGGAAATCACCAGTGAACCTGGACCAAAAAGGTCCCGTCGAAAAAATCCCATAGACCAAAAAGGATCTTGGTCCCTAGGTCCAGACGGAGATCCAGAATATACAACAATTAAGTCTCCGGAAGAGTTTGCTCGCATAAAATGTCTCTCAGAATCGGGGTGAAGTCAAAAGTCCTCTCGAGTATTTGTAATTCGAAAATGTTCTAGAGAGTCAGTTCATTCCACTTGCGGTGTAGTGATGACTGGGACTTCACTCTGCCGAGGAGAGCCTTCAGGTGTGCTTGTAGGCAAGGGTTGAGAACCTTCCAGATGCTCTGGAGATAAACCCTGCATTCTACGTGAACGACGTGGAGGAGCTATTGTAAACGAGCGACAGACTTTGCAAAGAAAATCCTATGGTCAACTTCGAGAAACAAACAACACGCACTAGTAAACAAAATCTAGGAAGCAACACCAAGCAAACAAGACCTTCTAATTTCGAAGCCACTAGTTGGTGATGAAATCCAACGTCGCAACAACGAGATGAGAAAGGGTTGGGCTAGGGTGGAAAAGTTACGCTGACGACTTGCTTAACGGACTTACACCCTGCTACAAGCTCCCACACATAATCGTGGGTATACCCTCCAAGGAGCCCAAGTGAGTTTGGTCAACGTCAATTCCAGGTACCGTGAAGACTTTCCCCTTCACAGTCACCTCGTGTAAGAACCTAGAAAGATAAGCCACTAAGGTCACCACCAACAACAATAAAGCCTGGGGGAACAGTCGACAGTTCGATCCACACGCAAGGGCAGGGTATCTAGCCCGAAATCAACTCAAAAGGCTTCCACTCATCATTGTGGGTATACCTCCGAGTGATCCCTATAATACGTGTAATCTATACACTGATATCAACAAAGCAGGGTGAGTAACTCTGTCAATATCAATGCAACCTCGTGCTTGACCCTTGTGTGAGAAGGGCTTCCCAGGACAGGATGTTGCAAATGGATTTTAACACTCCCTAACACAAGATGTTATCGTGTGTTTTGTGCTTTTGGAGAGTGTATCTTTCTTCCTACTCCAAAGCTCTAGCCTAGCTAAATGTTGGTGTAATAGAGCCCTAGAAAAGAGTTACTAGATAAATTTTACAATTGCACAGTGTTATTAAGAGTTGTTGTTTACTCAAAGGCCACGGAGATGAAACTTATGTTATATGACTCTGGCCCAACTATGCATGGATGAGAATGAAATGTGTCACTTTTCGTTCAATGAATCCTATGTATGGGAGGGAGAGAGAAAGTTTTCCAGATCAACCTCGAACTACAATGCAAAATTTCCTTTAAAATGCAAATACAACAAATCACGCATCAATAACAATTCTCTATTGCTTCTTTTTCAATAATTTCAACAATTGATTTTCAATGTTTTCGAAGACGAAAAAGATTTTTTGAAAGAAAAACATTTTTTCAATTTTCAAAAAGGACCCACACCAATGATAGTGAGAGTATTGAAAATCAAAAAACCAATGAACAAGCAATGATAAAAACCCAAATCACTCTTTCAATGAAAACAAAAATAAAAAGCAAACCAATATAGTCCTTTCAATCGCATAAGAAAAATGATCTTTCAAACAATAAGAAAATGATAAAGACCAAGAAAAAATCAACTTTCAACTGATCACCGGTCCTTAACTAATCAAACACACTCAGATTCCGAAATTAGAAAGTATGGTGTTGCCAAGAAAAGTCAAGAAATGAAATTCAAGACAAAAGTGACAAGAAGAGCCTTGAAATCCTAAGACTATTCATGCACGCAAACGAAGACAAGAAAGACATCAATCAATGGTCCAAGAAACTCTTATGAGGCACCTAGACTGATCTGGGCAGTTTAAGATGCAAAAACTCAAATCCAAAAATTTGAAAAAATGGGTTCGCGGGCTGACAATACTACACAGTGCGAGAAATAGTGGTTCTCGCAGGTGACCCTTGAGCAGAGTGCGAGAACCTCGCACTGAACCTAAAGGCAGGATGCGAACTCAATTGATTCTCGTAGGCTGCAGTGAAGTGCAGTGCGAGAATGTCTGAAACTAGTCAAAAATTTGGAAAATGAAACAAAATTTGAACAGGCCTTTGGACCCAGAGGGTCTATCAGGATATCTTGAAGACTCAGAGATTGATAGGCAAAGAGAAAAGTAAAACAAGAGAAAATGGCCACAGAAAAACACCAAAATCCACAAAGAAAATGGGATTTTCCCCAGTTGAGTCGCCAATTTTGTTATCGGACTAATCGATAGGTGCGGACACTAACAGATCTCCCTAGATCCACCTGGATCTAGAACAAAACAGGACAGGACATGACTCTTTCCCTAAGTTTTGACCATCGAATTAGCTAGCAGGAAGGAACAAGTAACATACCTTTATATCGCTTCCTAGGGTCTTTGTTTCTCCCGCTTCGCTCTGGTGCTCTCGTGAGGTCAAGACCAAGACAACACAAACCAACCAAAGTGAAGATAGCAAAATATATTCAATCGTCAACCTATGTGTATGATCAAGGAATTACACAATAAAGTGAGAATAGCTTTATGGGAAAGGGACATGCCACTGTATCATATTGATTGAAAGTAAAGATTACAACGTAATCGCCTTGATGTTGTAAGCTTCCTTTCGATGGCTCTTGGCTCCAACACACACACTTTCTCAATCCTTGTATGAAGAATATCAAATCCTCTTGATAGACTTTCTAGAGTCTCCAAGTTGTTGTTCAGGCTAATTCCTTCACACAATTCTTTCACCAATTCTCCAATGAATCTTGCTTAACCTTTTCCATGAGAATTCCCTCAATATATAGGAGAGAATGAGTTAGTTACTTAGATAAGAATGATCCGACAATATCAGGGAATCCAATACAAGGATAACCATTTGAATGCCAACCCATCCTTCTAGAAGATTCCCTTCTAGAAACATCGAGAATTCATCTTTTTCCATGCTTTAGGAAGAGTTCACACCCTAGCTATTCAACACAGTGCGATGTTAATAGGATTAATAAACCAATGCATGTCACTTCCTAAGCGTTAACCGAATATCCTGCGAAGTGCTATTATCAAAGATCTGTGTCCCAGCCTGGTTACAGACACCTGCATCCTGTAACCCCCCATACTTCTACCTCAGGTGAGACTTTGCCTGCTTCGCAGGTGTTGCCGAAAGGGCTGATAGTCGGGGTGTTTTTGGTGCACTATTAAGCATTGAAACCTAGGTCTTCCCCTGTGCCAACAAATGGTTCCGTTGTCGGGACCTAAAACTATGATTTTTGGTATATGAAGTAAAGAAAAAGAAAATATTTGTGCATAGATCTATTGCTGAAGTGTGCAGTACTCTAGTTGACTTATGAAGATTTGTGCTAAGAGAGTAAGTTGATATGAAGAAAAGAGGTAAGATCCTAAAGAAGCAAGCTTTGTGCTAAGAGAGTAAGTTGATCTGAATAAAAGAGGTAAGATCCTAAAGAAGCAAGCTTTGTGCTTTGGTAAGAGAAGCAAAAGTGAAAATTTTTGTTTTAAAAGCATGAACTTAAGTATGTTTAATAGATTTTTTCCTAGTTTGAAGGATAGGGCGCAGTTGAAAAAAAGAGTTGATTTGAGTAAATTTAATAGAAATGAAGAAAGATATGTTATTCCTATGCATAGAAAGATTTTTTGGACTAATAAATGGATGCAAGAACCTAGAATTATTTTTTGCAGATTGCAGGTCCAGCACTATGATCCTAGAGGAAGTGCACAGTACAGAAGAGGTTGGGGAACATTTAAGAGAAAAAGAGGATTTACATTGTGGTATAATTGCAGAAGACCGGGACATCTTTCTAAGGAATGTCATGAGGTAGGCCCTATTTATCTTTGTTTTAAGGTTGTTGGTCAGAAGGTTGAATATTGTCCAAGGATTATTGCTAAAGTTGAAGGAATGAACATGAGACAAGAAAACTACGAAGAAAGTCAAGAGACTAAGGGCATGTTAGAAAGTCATAAAGAGAAAGGGTTAGAGGAATTTCAGACTACGATATTACAGTTGAAAGAAATGATGGATGTTCATAAAGATGTCAGTTTACCAGAAAGCCTGGAAGAAAAATAGCGCATCAGTGCAAGAATAGAAGACTTCGACATAGACTGTGTCTTGGATGAAGAAACACAAGTGAATACTATGATAGAAGAAACTTGGGAAATTTTTGGAAAACCTATTGCGGTACCTTCATTGGGAAAGATAGGATTTTTTAAGGGGAAAATGATAACCTTATGTGGAAGATTTACTAATGTACCTATTATTGTTCATGGAACATCGACTAAAGAAGAATTTGAAGTCATTCGGTTTGTTGGGGATAGCCCCCTTCCCACTATTGTTAGGTAAGACTTGGGTTGAGAAGGATCAGATCAAAAGGAAAGTAGAGGAAAGAGCTACAAAAAAGAAAAAGAAAGAACTGAGGGATTTCATAGATAAGAAAATAGACCGACTGATAGAAGAACGAGAAGATAAGTCGAAGTAACAGAGAAAAGTAACAACGCAGGAGGGACAAAAGGCAAGAGAATTAGTTTTCGAGATTGAAAGAATGCAAGAAGGATTGAAGAACATATCTATTCAAGAAATAAGTATGTCCACTCAGGAAGTGTTAAGAAAAGGGATATTAACTTCAGAATCCTTGAGGGCACCTCAACAGTGCAAATCCACTGCGCTAGGGGAAGATAAGAATAAAAATGGAAAGAGGATTCCAGAAACAGTTAGAGAGACTTGGATAACAGGAAAGAAGGCAAGGAAGCTTAATAAAAAGAAATCTAAGTTAGAAAAGCTACAAGAATTTGCAGAAACCAGATGGAAGACTTCGCAGACTAGAACCTCACAGGAGACAGGTTCACAGGATTTGAACCTCACTGGAATAGGAGAATCGCGCAGAATGGGACTTTGCATGGGTGAATTTAGATGACCATTAGAGGCGCCCTGACCATTAGAATGACACTTTGGAACAGTTAGAAAACACATTTATGGGCTTACGGACCATTTTTTTATGTTGAGACCGTGCCATAACGGATACTTTTACATTCATGGAAGCATTTCCTGTCCGTTGGAAGATATGTCATGATACCTCACTTATTTAACTCATAAATCACTGAGCTGGGACCACTTTTTGCTACCCATGATTGACTGAGGTAAGCAGATAATTTTCCAAGTGTCGATCTGTGCTATCTTAAACTAGAATTAGTTTGTCCGTTTGTCTACTCTATCTGTCTGTTTGTCTACCCTACATGTTCATTTGTCTACCCTGCTTGTCTGTTAAAAGCTAGAATTTCGGGCAAACCTACTGAATTAGAGAAGTCTGTCAAGGAATTCCTTAAGAAGCTAATGGACGATAGACTGATATCCGAAGGTATCTAGGCATCGTCGACTAGGGGACTACAGGCTTCCCCTTCGACTGGACGTTGTTCTGGCCTTGTCAACCCTGTAATTGCATAGCGAAGTAAGCACCGTGGTGATCTACCTAATGCAAAGCAGATCCCCTCGATCCTACCTAATTATATTCCACCTTTTTCTTACACTGTTAAGCACGACAAAATCCCTCTAGACTTTGAGTACTATGTTTTCACTGCATAGATTCTGAAAGGAATTTGCATAGTCAGGAGTCAGTTAGGACAGATCCTGATGTTGAAGAACAACGACTTCAACTTAAGAGAACGGAATAAATACGCCATCTTATCTCCCCACCGCCATCTCATGAATACAACCAGGAAGAAACCTCTCCTCGTCTCACATCCATGGATTAAAGGGTTGGCGCAGTCCACCATGTTGAATGTGATGAATGTCATGCATTTTGGCCTCCACCAAGAGGTTAACGCTTGTGTTAAACTCCTCTTGTCATGCTATCATGGCGGATATATGTGGCTCGACAGAAGGATTACTGTGGATCCAGCGTTGATCCACTGAATCACAAGCTTAAGTGTGAAGGGTCCTGACCCTCAATAGTTTTATCCAGGGAAGGCCTCAGACCGATATTTGGTTCAACGCATCAAGGAAGCTTACAGAGAAGTAGAGAAAGGAAAGTGAGGCTACAAGGTAGCCTCTATACAAGATGGCGTAGTGCGCCTCACTTGCAAACTCTTAGCTGGAAAGATAGTGAGGAAAAACCGCCCCACACAGGTCACCAGGTTCATGGTGGACCTCGCAGGAAAGTGTGTTGAGGGCATGCAGATGAACTGGGTGAATTACCTCGTCAATGAGCTAGAGAAGGATTGTCGCGAAGCCCAGGACTTGGGATACGAATTTCATTACAGTTGGCTGATCATTTTGATCACAATTGTCGCTTGGAAAATTCCTAAAGGGGCCACTTTTCTAGAGATCGAACCTTCAGAGCCGTTGGCTGCTCAGTTTTCCACCCTGTGGTACACCAACAACATGACGAACCAGTGGCAGTCCAATGTCGTGTTTCATGGATATTACCAGCAGTTAAAGGTCGCCATCGAATCATTTTGGAGCATGACACTGCACACTCTACACTAGTACCGACCAATATCAAAGTTTTGCATTGATCCTCATTTCATCTACATCGCCGCACGCAGAGATGAGAACCAAGAAGAATCACAGACATACTACAAGCTGACAGATGACGATATGGAGCAGATCACAAAGGAGTGGCTAGAGGAATTTCTTGCACCTATTTCTGATGCAGAACTATCTGATCTAGGTGGATATCGGTGGCCACCCACCTTTTCCAACTAACTCAAAACAATTTTCTAGCAATTTTGGTAATTTACTATTTTTGGTAGTTTTACGGGTCCTGAACTTCCGGAGCCATTTTGAGGCCCTAAACGACGTTTTTTGGGAAAACGGGGAGCAACATATATATTCTTTCAATGTTTCTCACACCAAAGTTGTAGTCCTCAGATATATATTTCAAACGGTGTATCGAGCACCCCAAACGAAGATCGTATGAAAAAGTTATGGCCCCAGGAAGTTGACGTATCAACTACCTCCATCGAGGCCCGCAAACCCTTTGGCTTTTCATCTTCCGGGGTTAGGGTTTTGGATTTTCCTTATGTTAAAAAGGCCCTTATAGCCTCATTGTAAAATCATCTTCTTTCGAATGTGAGTAGTCTTCACATCTCTTCTCAGAGATAAGCTACCACCATTCTAGCAAGTCTTTCACTCTATATTTTTACAGTCTCTGTACATTTCTTTCATTAATAGAAATCGTGTATTACTGTATCTATGTGTTTATGGTTGCATCTCTGATACATTTTTGTTATATTATTTGATATCTGCGATATCTCTGTGCATTTATTTATTATACCTCCGCTCTCATTTCGTGCCAAAAATAATATAGATCATTATCTGACACTGACACCATAGGAAGCCCCATAGTTACTCGAGTTGAACATGTCGGACAATCCAGTGGGACGAAGAAGAAGAAAAAACAGGATGAATTCCAAGACATAGAGAGTGATTAAGAGGACAATGCTTCTGAAGATAATGGATATGTCTTGCCTAGAGGAGGAGGAGGAGAAGACAAAGCAAAAGGACAGGGAGGAGGAGGAGAAGAGCAAGGAGAAGGCGAAGCTACACCGCCTGAAAATCCCCCTACTAGGACAGTGACACCACAAAAGAGGAAGGTTTCTCCAAAGAAACCCTTAGAAAGGAAGAATATGCATGCCAATAAGCCACAGTTGGAGGCCACTCTCACCGATGACGACATCAGTCTGGTCCGTGGAGCTATGGAGGACGCTTCCAAAGATATCTTGCATAGAAATGGAGAGAAGAAGGAGGAGTTATATGGGAGAATTGAGAGAGAATTGAAGGAAGTGCATCAGGTTGTTCACTTGGTCCATGCAGTGCCTACTGCATTGTCTCTGCCTTCCTCATAACAGACTACAGAATTGGGGGATGAACCAACCCAATTGAGAAGGATCACAGATGCAACAAAAGCTCAGTTCCAGAGATTTTGGGAGGAGAAGGAGAAGGCTACATAATCCTTGAAAAAGGAGAAAGATGAAGTCTTAGCACAATTACGAGAAGCACAGAACAATGTAGTAGCCCAGGAAAGTGAGAAAGAAGAGCTTTAGGCGAAGCTTCAGGAGGAAAAATACCAGCTACAAAGGAAAAAAGAGCAGTTGCTCGGAGATCAGGCCATGGTCATAGAAGCGGTAAATAAAGCATGTTGCTATGTGTCAGGCTTGGCACAGGAAGAGAAAGATTCATTCGAAGCTAAAATAGTGAAGCTCATAGAGACCCTTCAGTAGCTTCAGGCTAGAATAACATAATTGGAGGCCCAAATAGTACCGAGCACCCCGCAGGAGGTGCGTGACCAGAGGGAGGAGACTGCTAAAAACACAGTAGTAAGAATAAGAGCCCTCACCTCGGAATGTAAACAGTTAAGTGATAGGAGCGCCCAAACATATGAACGTCTTGAAAAGGATCTAGAGCTAAAGAAGCTAGAAGCGAAGTTACAAGAGGTGCAGCAGCAAGCATTTTCGATGTAGGATGAAGCTTGCAAAGTGTTCAAGGAGATTGATGGACAACGCTCACAACTAGATCAAGTAGTTGCAGCAGTAGAACAGTGCCTGGAAGGGCCTTTTGCAGAGCAGATAGTCCAGGATCTCGCTGAGCAGGAGGCTCAGGCGAGTTAGCTCGAGGCCTTCAAGGCAGCATTGTCTGCACCTGAGTGACTCAAGACAAGTCACAGGTGAGTGTTGGGGGCCTGTTGGCCCTTGACCAAGTTTTAGGGAAAATTTGGTCAGTTTTGGCCAACTTTTGGACTTTGAAACGATGGTCGAAGAAGAAGCACCCAAGCGGAGCTGAGATTGTGGATCTCGTCGATTTTGAGGGTTATGTGGACCCAGTAAAGGGTCCTCTAGGGTTTTGTAATGGGTTTATGGGATGTCGGCCCATGGGGTTTTCCCATGTTTAGTCCTTATTGTAATGGTTTGTATAATATAAATAAAGAAGAATGTATTGTAGAAAGGGGGTTGTTGTTGTAGTTCTGTGTGAATAGAGTTTCTTTGTGTAAAGGAATGTATGTATGAGATTATGATTCTGTAGAGGGTGCAAGTGTTATGATATAGGGTTTTGGCTATGTGCATTTGGCCTAGTTTTGGAAGGAGGATCTGGTGCTCATTGCATAGATCTCTTGTCTGGTGCGGAGCTCGACTCTGTGGCTTAGTGAATAGGAGGGAATGAATGTAAGATTCTGGCGAATAATAAAGAGGTGAAGCGGTTGGTGGGCATAGCCCCACACTAGGGTGAACCACGTATATCTGGTGTCACATGGTTTTCTTTGTGCAATGTTATCTTTGTTATGTTTTGCTTAGTGCTTAGATTAGGATGTGTAATAAATATGTATGTGTTTCTTAAATGCTTCGCTTATGTTAAAATGTTGGATCTGATCCACAGTGCTAAGTGTTAAGTGTTTAAGGTGCATAATCTTTTGTTTTTACTGCGTCGATCTATGTTTGATTGTGTTCTACAATGTTAATATGATTAATAAACTAATGTTTGTCACTTCCTAAGTGTTAACAGAATATTCTGTGAAGTGCTATTATCACATATTTGTGTCCCAGCCTGGTTACAGACACCTGCGTCCTATAACCCCCTCTGCTTCTACCTCGGGTTTGACTTCGCCTGCTTCTCAGGTGTTGTCGAAAGGGTCGGTATTTGGGGTTTTGTTGGTACGTTGTTAAGCATTGAACCCTAGGTCTACCCATGTGCCAACAGGGGATAAATTCTAGGGTTTGTTTCCCTAGAAGGTTAATCCTATGCTTATGATTGGATAATCCTATGGTCTTGATCTTCAAATATTCTTGTGATTTTAGCCTCCTCTCAAGTTGTTGTATTGAATCCATATGAACAATTAAAAGACATTGATCTCCAATTTTCCAACAATTTTTATATACCCTAAATCTTACCAAAACCATCTTGCTTGGAATCACGCTTCAAATCATTTTTAGCTTCATTTCCCCAAGTCCTAGCAATATTAACCTGGGGAAACCCCCTTCAGCCAGAGAAAATTTGGCTAAAGTGAGATGACAATGGCCACCCTCTTTCTTACGCTAAGATCATGCTTGAGCTTTCAAACTTTATCTCTATAAGTGTGAGCTTGTGTGATAACAGGAAATAAAGATGATAGTTGCACCAACCACCTACCTCGATGTTCTTGATAGAATAATCAATCTACAATTTATTTCTAACAACCTTGATGACATTTTCATCTTGGTGAAAATTCATGTAGCATATAAGGGGGGGGGGGGGGCTTNGGGGGGGGGGGGGGGCTTACAAAAGACTCCTCCCTCAAAACTTCACCATCAACATTGTTTTCTAAAGGCGGTGTTTTTTATACTGTATTGTTTTTTGGTGTCAATATTGAAGACTTCTATCTTAAGAAAAAAATTTTATAATTCATTATTTTAGGCAACATCAAGCCACCCGTTTTATCATTCATATGTTCAAGTATATATTTAAAGGCCTTGAGCCGTACCTACTAGAGAGGTATTGTCTTGAGGGATTACCATGTCAGTCAAATTATATGTATAATTTCTGAACATTAAATTATCAATCGGGAGTCCATAAACTTAGAGATGCAAGAAAAATATATGCAGGATCAAAATCTATCTTATCCTATCTAAAAAACATTCAGAAAGGAAATCTATGAAACACAGTGATCATTGGGGTGTCTTTATGCACTGGGTCAAATAGTAGCAAGGCTTCTCCAAGGGAACCAATCTCAATATTTCAACTATTCTAATGGTCGGGTGTTCAAGGGATTCAAAAGAAAAATTACACTCATGAGTTATGGCCTTCAATGGAAGATATAAACTCTACAATGTCCACACAACATAAATCTAAAGCAATCTTAATGAAGATAAATGTGATCTATTGTATAAATGAAACACGCCACATTTCATCCATCATTGAATATTTTGTATTCTATATCCACCATGGTTGTAAATCAGGTTGTGTTCAAATTGAACTTTTCTACAATAGTTCTCTATTTGGTATATAGAGAATTCAATGAATGAATATTAAAAAGAGAAATGAAATCAAATGCAAACATAAAACACACCATACTTGCATAAAGGAAAATACTACCATGATCCATTTGGAGTGATCTCAATTCTCCCAGGAACAAGGTAGAAAACTACTCTACAACATCATAAACTATATCAAATCATAAAACATAATGAAACTATAAACTTACAATCCATATGGAACAAATTCTCAAGATGTTTTATTCACTCCATCATAAGTTGAACATATGCTCCAAGAGTCCTCCCCTTGGAATGGAGGAGGCACTTTTATTTATACATAATTTGATTTGAGAATAAGATAAGCAACTAATAAATTCATATCCACATATCTCTCATGTGGTTACAATCATTTGCTAATAATTAGCAAATAATATCTCTAAAAATCTTCCCAAAATCTCTCTAAAATATTTGATAACAAATCTTCCATGATTGTTCTACTTCCAAGATGCTTGTGTGAT
>WSFP011487709.1:0-15266 GCA_009831015.1 Picea engelmannii
CGCCCTCGCTCCCACCATACCCCATGTCCGTCCCTCAAGCTTGTCAGTTGTTCCAGATGGCAGCATGAGAAGTCTTCCCCTTCCCGAGATGCCGAGTTGGCCTAACCGTCTCCAATCCCAAGAAGCAGTTATTGAAGCAGTTGGTGGTGGTTAGACATCGTCTCCGCTATAATGGGGACGTCCTGTAACGAATTGAAAGCACGTCGATTCGCCGAATGAATTGTCAGAAGGCTGATTGCGTCTGCCATAAGTTGCACGACCATTCAAAGATCGCAGCTCCATGTTGTCAGAAGCCATGCAGATGCAAAGCCTTCAATGCATTTTCTTGGTTCCGCCGCTGTTGTTATTTTGAGTATATGTAGGCATGTTTTCCATTTTTGTATGGATCGATGGTAGAGCTAAGCTCCCGACTGTATAGTTTCAGCGACATTCTGGTTTCCTGGTAATGCCTCTGTGTTTGAGACTTCTTGGTTTATAACAAACAATTCTCTTTCTTTCCCATATTCATTTCATCTTGTGCCTGAGGATTCACAGTAGTGCAACTGGTTGCAATAAAGGATTTGTTGTAGCGTTGTCGTGCCCTCTGGTTTTATGTGTTCGAATGTAAAAGGATTTTGCGTTTGAGCTCATTTCTTCTTTAATCTGTAATAAACCTGATGTTTATTGTGGACCATTGCTCTTTCTTGCATAAGTCTTCCATCTACTCAACCTTTTATTACACCTCACTGTTTGGAGTTTGTCAAGACCTCACTCTGTCATGCATGCCTGGTCTGGTTTCTGAGTTGATGCGCTGCCGTTCAGAGTCTTCCTCCATTTGATCACCCTTTAAAACAAACCGTGACATTAAATCTGATGGGCTTCGGGCTCTTCTCCTGCTAGCAATCCAAGAGTGAATTCTGAAAGCCAACACTTCTCCATTCTATTCTCCTTTTTTGTGCTCTGCTCCTAGTTCTTCTATGTTAAGGTTTCCTTCTATGCTAGGGTTTCGGCCTTCTTTTGTCTGGTTTAACTATGTTGCTTCATCTTTTGGATTTTTTTCCTCAGCGAATGTTGGACTAACTAACTCACTCTTTGTTGATGTAATCTCATCCACATATAACACCCTGGTTTCCTCCTCCATTGATTTGTTGGTGCTTCTTGTCCTTCTTTCAAACTAGTTGGGTGCTCCAAACTTCGGCGGTGTCATTGTTCTAGCTCGAGAAAATTTCGTTGTAGATCTAGGTTGGATTATCACAATTTCTCACCCAATAGCACCCTATTTGATCATTTTCTCCTATTTTATCAAGATTGTAAATGTGTTGAGCCTACACATAATAGATCTAGCTAGAAAATGCTACACACAATTGCAGAGAGAAATTGAGAAAGAAGAAGAAAGATATAAAGAATGGAAGAATTCTCATTAACCGTATTACACACTCAAAGAGTGAATAATTTACAAAATATATAGGATAAATGAGTAACTAATGAGCCATAGTGGTGGTCTATATTGATATGGACACACAATAACAATTACAAGAGTAAACTACCACCTAGTCTAGTCTCTCAGGCAGTTACGTGAGTGAACTACCACCTAGTTGAGTTAACTAGTTAACTAGTCTCCAGTTAACCGATTAAACAAAGAGTAGTGAGTTGGTGGTGATCCTAATGTTGCATGGTGACAAAACCAATGCAACATCTAAGCTCAACTCAACTAGTCAAACTGAAGTGTCAACTGAAAGAGAATATTCTCCCCTAAAATATAGGAGACTGGATAATGACTAATTATGACTAATAAACAAGGAATAAACTTAGGAAAAATAAATCCTAGGTGTGTGTGAAGAAACTACAACACCCCCACTGAACATTACTATGGTGAATATAAAGAATGGGTCTCAGCTACGAGGCCATGTTAGGTACCCAAATACAAAAGATACACTGAACTAAATGAGGAAAGAGGGAAAACCTGATGGGAACAAACCCCCCCCTCAAATTACAATGCATAAAATAAAAAATGATAAGGAACAAAAGGTAGTTGTTAAGAAACCATGTCCTTCACTCCAATAAGACCTCGCAACTGTGCAAGTTTGTTCTCTTTGAAGATTTTGTTGAAGATGTAGATGTCTGCATGGAGCTGATGAAGTAAATGCATCATTGATATTTCCACACATATCCACTTTATCTTCTTGTAATGAATAATATCCAAATAAATTTTGGATGAAATTTTGAAAACCATGCGGCCGTTTCTAGAAAAATGTTGCAATTTTGTTGATTTTAAAACGATCATAACTTCACTTTTCGGACTCTATTTTGGACGATTTTTTTTTTTAAATTGGATATTTTCTTGAGAGGAATTCAAATATTGAATTTGTTTCTGCAAATTGTTCTCAGAAAATATCAGAATGGTGCTTGATGTGCGCGAATCCCTTTTTGACTCCTGAGATGCATGCATGGTGCATGTAAAAGTGTTTGCATGGGACTCCTGAGATGCATGACATATATATTCCACATGAATTTCAGAAAACAAATCTGAAATAGAGTAGACATCATCTTCAATTAATGGAATACAAATTTCTGCAAATACTTTTGTAAAAGACTCTTCATAATAAGATGCTTGATCTTCATATGGCTTCTCTTCTGGCTCTATCTATTCGACCTCCTGCATGAAATATTCACAATATTATTTATTCCCAAATAGAACCTCTAATATGGTCCATAATTAATTTAGAGTTGATCCTTGTGATTCTTCATATACTTGATGGAAAATTTCGGGAGAAATAGACATGCCGATACTTCTTATGGCCATATCTTGTCTATTGAGAAAGTCATTTTTCTCATCGACAGAATTAGCCTCTACTTATATTTCCATAGTTATTTGGTACAAGCCTCTACATCTAAGATGAATAAGAATTTGTGGCTTCCATTCCAAATAGTTATGAGGCGGGAGAAGTATTTCCAGTGAATAATCCATCTTTTTGTTGTCTTCAATCTTTTGTACATGCAAAAAATGATTTGGTGTAGCTTTGTATTAGCAGCCCATCGGCTCTGATACCATGTAAGTTTAACCTGCACATAATATATCTATCTAGAAAATACTACAGACATTTGCAAAGAGAAATTGAGAAAGAAGAAGCAAGATAGAAAGAATGGAAGAATTCTCATTAACCGTATTCCACACTCAAAGAGTGAATAATTTAAAATATATATAAGATAAATGAGTAACTAATGAGCCATAGTGGTGGTCTAGATTGATCTAGACACACACTAATAGTTACAAGAGTAAACTGCCACCTAGTCTAGTCTCTTAGGCAGTTACCAGAGTGAATTGCCACCTAGTTGAGTTAACTAGTCAACTAGTCTTCAATTAACTGACTAAACAAAGAGTAGTGAGTTGGTGATGATCCCAATGTTGCATGGTGACAAAACCAATGCAACATATAAACTCAAATCAACTATTCAAACTGAAGTTTCAACTGAAAGAGAATATTCTCCAGGTGGAATATTCCACCCTAAAATATAGGAGACTGGATAATGACTAATTATGACTAATAAACAAGGAATAACCTTAGGAAAAATAAATCCTAGGAGTGTGTGAAGTAACTCCAACAAATATCACAATAAGTTTTTGTCCTTTTTTGTTTTTCCCCTTTTATAAACTCTTTCATAAATGCACCTTACTTTCTCGGTCATCAGTCAACAATATATACTAAAAAAAGTTGTGCATCTAGGAAATTGTCCTCCAAGTTTCTTGGTTCTTCTCCATTAGTTATTCTGGACAAATTATCTAGCCCTAAATTCAATCTTCCTGACTTCACTACAAATTCAAAATCAAACTCCTGAAATAACAACAACCATCTAGATATTCTTCCCACCAACACTTTCTTGCTGACCAGATTTCTAAGAGAAGAGTGATCTATAAACATCTTAAAGTGTTGACCTAACAAATAATGTTTGACCTTATGCAATGCATACACAATGTCTAAACCTTCTCTTTCTATTGCATTGTAATTCTTCTCAGAATCTGACAGCTTCTTGATTGCAAATGCTATAGGGTGATCTATATCACCCTCTCCTGGTTGTGTTAATATTGCTCCAAGTTCTATTGAAGATGAATCCACATGAACATGGAACTCCTTTGACCAATATGAAAACACAAAAATTGGCACAGTCACCATTTTCTCCTTCAAGATGTCCAAACTCTATTGGAATTCAACATTCCACTAGAACTTGATATCCTTGTTCAACAATTTCTCCATTTGCACAGTAATTTGTGCATATCCCTTTATAAACTTGTTGTATGACCAAGTGTAGATTTTAACTGGTGCACTGACTTAGGTGGTGGTGAGTTAACAATGACAACAATCTTCACAGGATCAACCAACAAACCCTGTTTACACACCACATTCCCTAACAAAATCCCAAATGGTGCATTGAATATTCATTTCTTGATGTTTAATGAGATCTGACACTGTCTACACCTGTCTAACATCAATATTAAAACTTCAACATGATTCTTCAATAAGCTAAACATTGTCCAATCATCCAAATAAACTTCCAAAAATTTATGAATAAATTCCTTAAATGGAGCTACCACTACTCTTGAAAAAATAGGAGGAGCATTATTCAATCCAAAAGGCATCATTGTGTACTGATATGAACCCCATTTTGTTGCAAATTTAGTCTTATGTTTATCCTCTGGTTCTATCTTGATATGGTTATACCCTAAAATACTATCAGTAAATGAGTATGCTTATTGACCTCCTACATTCTCCAATACTTCATCTACAAATGGAGTAGCGAAGGGATCATGCAGACATGCATCATTCAACTTCCTCAAGATACACATATCCTTATTCCCCCTTGCCTCTTTTCCTGCACTACCATAGGGATAATCCATTCAGACTCTTCCACATGTTATATTACACTAGCTTCTAACATTTTATCAATTTTTTCCTTCACTTTATGCTTATATACTGGATTCAACCTATAGGGTATTTGTCTTATTTTTCTAGAATTTGGTTTCAAAGGGATCTTCATTTCTCCAAGTTCTCCTGCTACCCCTTTCATCTCTGAAAACTTTGTTGGAAATAGGTCACTATACTCGTGCAGTAACTCTATTATTCTTTCTACTCTCTAGTTATCCCAATAGTCCCCAATACTTGTAATATTTGGATTCTCTTATGTTCCAATGTTTACCTTATTTATATTTAGTGGTGCAACAAAATCTTCTGAATATAACTTTTGACCTTCTACATCTCTTTCTCCTTCAACTTCTATAATCTTAATATCTTGCGGGTTTTCTTCTTCTAGGTCATCGTCTGCAATGTGATAGCAATGTAGTAATTGTTTGATTATCTTTTGCTTATGATTCTGATTAGTTGTGACAATTTCAAATTCAGGTTCTTCAAATATCCTGTCTCTTACCACTTTCAATGTTGTATCCACCATTGGATTCTCATGCTCAAATGCAAATGTAAGGACAAAGTTCTGTTGTATTTCTTCCCAATTTGCAGTTCCTCTGCGGAGTTCTTCTATATACCAATTCCTTGGAATTCCTTCCAATGTATGAATAAACTAATGAGGCCACTCCTCTTGTGGTATTAATCTCAATTGGACCATGAATATGTCAATATGTTCTATGGGTTTTCCAATTCCATCATACTTCTCCAAATATATATTCTCTTTCTTTGCACCAAATCTAATGCACAGTAATCTCTTGCATTGGTACCAATTATTAATCTTCTCCTTATGAGTACCCCACCAATGTTCAGGTGTTTCTTTCAATTCCATATATAAATCTAATAACCTTTGATTTTCCATAACATCTAGCTCATAATTTCTTAAAAATCCTTCTAAATCATTCTTACCATGAAAAGTTGGAGGTTCGCTTACCTCTAAGCCAATCCATCATAGTGCACAGGTCATCCTTACACATCTTCTGGTGGAGATCTCATTTAATTTTTGTTGCCAATTTTCCAGTCCTGTGTCATAATTTGAAGCACAAGAACTAATTCTTCTCCAACTAAGGATTTCATCTGTAGTTGGGTTAATTGATATTTTGCACACGCGATAGTTCTATACAGCTTGTTTATGTCTTCTATAATAAAATTTTACGTTGTAGTTTCCACATACATTCCTCCTTCTGAGGGATCCAATGGTGCAGTGAATATGTATTCTCCTAACTCAAATATCATTTTCCTAGTCTTCAAATGAATAATAGTCTGATTATAAAATGCCCAATCTAGTCCCAATAATGATGGATAGAGTCAAGTATTGTCCACTATATCAATCACTTCAAATTGTTCCATAGTGTGCACACCGTCTAAATCTACTAGTATTCCTTTTAGTATACCAATTGGTACCACTCTATACTAATTTTATAGCTTCAACTGGATAGGTGAGTATCCCAGTGTAGGTTCCCCCATAGCTTCTCATGTCTTCTTAGGAAGAACATTTACTTCAGACCCCAAATCTAATATGATATATCCCATATTAAAATATCCAATATTTGCATTTAATCTAAAATCCCTACTTGTTCTTCTCTTATTATGAACCTGATTAATTTTCTTTTGTTTTAGTTTCATCTCTTCTCCAGAATTTCACTTTTCTTGTAGACTATGTAATACTTGTAGAGAGGTTTTATCATTCGATGACTTTACACAAGACCCCAAAACGTTTCTCAGATTACTTAATTTTTCTGAAGGTTGATCTCTATTGGTATTATAAAATAGGTGAGGCATGCCATAGACTAGTACATCATCTATTGGCTTTGTTCCTGATGTATGAGCAATATTCTCCTTCAAAATCTCTTGTCTGGCCTCCTTGAATATCTAATTCTCTTTGCGCGTATCAAACTATTGGTTAGTACTTGTATTCTTTCTGACCCATTGGTGTAGGTTTTGATCTTTCTTTGCTTCATATGCCCCTATCCTGGTTCCATATCTAGTAACTATATGGATCTTCTTCCCATCATCCTCTCTAGTTTGTACAACAATACATTGAACATTCCAATTGTTTTGATTCCTCTTTTCCTGTATCTTTATCAAAATTGTTGGAAAATATTTTGTATCATGATATGGTGCATGACAATAAATGCATGTCACTAGTGGTTGTGGAAAATCCATTGCATAATGTTTAGGTTTCTGACAATTGTGACAGGTTGTTGGTCCTCTACCTCCTCCAAATCCTCTTCCTCCACGTCCTCCTCCTCTAGATCCTCCTCTATTAACTTTATTATCTGTGTGTGGTGTATTATACTGTGGTGCCCGGTTGTACTGTGGCTTCACATTGTTATATTGTGGTGGTGGTCCAAATTGATGCACATTATTATACTGCGATGGCACTGTAAAATGTTGTGCAAGTTTTCTTGTCATTAGTTCAACCTGCACCCTATAAGCATTTGAAGATCTTTCCTTCATTATTTATAATATTCTACAATCCTTGTCCTCATGTCCTATTGACTTTCAGAAGTTACAAAATGTTGTGTTAGGAACATTTTGATACATTTGCATCATGGGACAATGATAAGGATCATGTCCATGTGTTCTACATATCTCACACCATGGCCCTCCTATAGGTAAATGATTTGGAATTCTTGTTCCCAAGTACTGTGCAAAGGTTGGGAACCCATTATTATGATGTCCTTCTGTTATGCACAAGGTACACCATATGTCTTCCCTCTTTTCCTTAGCTTTTTCTAGATTCATTTGAAATTTCATATTCTTCAAATCTATTCTTAGCTCTTCCAAAACTAGATCTGTATGTTTATATTTGTTTTCCTCCAATTGCAAGGCTTCTTGCAGAGCCTCATCCTGAGTCTGAATTTTTTGGTGCCTCAATGGATACTTCAAATGTGACAATAAAGAGTTAAAAAATAAGTGTCTATGTTGCATATATGTGATAGGGTACTTCAAATCACCTTTCAACCTCTTGAACTTTTGACCAATATCCCAAACTGACTCTTCTAGATACTTCTTGATCTCAATCATCTCATTCATGAACTAATCCTCTAAAATTGGTCGTTGGAATTCATTTATTAATACCTTCTTCACATATGCAACAATTTTAGGTGCTCCTTGTGGACTATTTAGTATGAGGCCCATATACTAGTCCAGTGCACAGTCTTTGAATGTAATTTCCAACTACGCAAATTTTGTATGTTCATTTGTAATATTCTTAGCTTCCCAGATCTTCTCACAGATAATAAATTCTTCTCTGGGTCCTCTGAACCTTCTCCATGAAACTAGGGTAACCTAATAGTTGGATTTTCTCCTGCCATTATGATTTTTTTTGTACTACCACCTTCGCGCAATGTAGATAACTGACTGCTATTGATTCCCAAAAGTGCATTGTAGGGTACCTGCATGAAAATTTGTTGCAATGCCTTATTATTTATGTATAATTCATAATACAATAGATAGGTGGGACCCCGCATGTGAATATGATGAAGGATGACTTGTCTCTTGTGTTCCCATGTCTTGGTTACAAAACAAGATCTACAATTTATTGTCTTGAAATCATTCTTTAAAAAAAAATGAGAAAGAAACAGGCTTATTGGCAATTTGACTAAAAGAAAAATGGTATTGTTTTGATGATCATCACAATTCTATTCTGCTACACATAGTTTGAATGAGAATTTAAACTCTAGAATTGAAGTTGTATATGGTTATGGCATTGTGTTACTATGATTTAGTGTTAAAGGGTTATGCACCATTGTTTAATTTTAAAATTCATAAGTGTTTGGGGCATGGCTTCTCTAGAAAGTGTGGACATACAATATGTTGGTGCACACATTAAGTTTGAAAACATAGTGTAAGGGTGGCGTATCCGACTTGCATTGAATTTAGTATGGATATGGTGGATTCTGTGTTGTATGTGCTAGCACGCACGTACTGGGATATGGGTGATGGAATAAATGTGGATATGACATGAAGTAATTTCACGTTGCTCTAACCGTACCTCGATGGTCGCCACCCTTTCTATGTTCGCAATTGGTCATTTTTTTGGGTTGGTGTTGCCTCCATGTTGCTCGACCTTGGAAGAAATAATAAGGTTTTATTGATTCTCCTTGGAATTTTCATCCAGGTATGAATGTTCTTGCTGCTCCATCCATTAATTATTTCTCTGCTCATTAATTTAATCAAAGGTTGGCTCTTGCATTCTCTTACAGTCTGTGTTTTTCCAAAGTTTATGGCATGTGTTTTTTTCAACTGTGTAATGGTTTTTGAATGAAGTTAGTCTTTGTTGGTGTTTATGTGCAAACTAATTCACAATTGAATGTCTCTCTCTATCAAATTAAATTATGGTTGTTATGTTGCTCTAGTTTTTGGAAAAAGTTGTGGTGGAAGTAGTTCGGGTTTGACTCATCTCTAGTTATTCAATGGTGTCTTGTCTCTCTAATATAATATTTATGTCATTTCTCTACTATGGATTATTTGTAACCCCTATGTGTATATTATTTGTATATATCATGGATATATTTTCTTACATCCACCATAAAAGGTATGTGAAGAGGTCTGTGGAAATTTGTGGTTGTAAAAGATGGTCGAAGTTTTGTTTTTGGGATAAACCCTCGAAGTGTTTTCCCTCTTTCTCTCTCATACCTCATTGCTTTTGATGAGTGGTATCTCAAACCCTGAACTTGATGACTATGTAAGTGTGGCTAACCCAACATTGGATAAGTTCATTGTTTGCATCTCTTTTGTCATGGGGTTTTGTCGATTTTTTTACTTGATGGTGTTATAGTTAATACCAATATCACTTGGTGATAAACCCAGTCTATTACATGATAGTTTTGAAGTTATGATAGTATTGAAAGACAATGTTTAAGAGTTATGGTCGTATCGTGTTAGCATACTTAAAATAATCAGGTTTTTAGTTGGATATAATGTCTCTTTTGACAAATTGTATATTTGTTGAATGAACTCTACGAACAGGAAAAAAGTGAAGAGAGGAAGATTTTTTATTTAAAAATATCAGTTTAATTGTTTCATTACCCATGGGGGGTCCCTTTTGGTCGATTTTGAGAGACTGTGTAGTGGTTAGAGAAAAACAATTGCAATGGTTTTGGACCCATTCTTTCTATACATCAACTGTTATTGTTGGTTGTTGGGTCGTTTTGATCTCTTAGCCATATTGTGCACCGAATGTGTTATGTTACAGTTGTTGGAATGTTTCTTGGGACAGTCATTTATTAAATGAATGATGTGAATACAATTTAAAAATACGTAATGAATAGTCTTGGAGTTTGAAACAATAGTCTTGGAATTTTGAAACAGAGTATTGGATTTTGATTTTGAAACAGAAAAGTGTTTGGGGATTTTGTTGTTATGATGATGGTATTGTTTTGTATGGAAAATGATAGAACAATAATCATTTGGTTCCCTTTCATTGTACCATTTTACGCACATTACATTCCCTTGATTTTCCCACATACACTTATAGCACTCTCTGTTCTACTATTAAGAATTTTAAAGGAAAAAATATGTATGAAAACAAAAGGGATGGATATGAAGGTTGGTTGATGACTGGTGCTTGAGAGTTGGATATATATGCAGTTTGATTATTTCTATGATTGCTTGAATAGTATTCGTATATCTTGTCACATCCATGCTACCATCTTTCGTACATTACAAACCCCTCATATTCCCAATGACCCTATCACTCCTTGTTCAGATGGAAATTGATTGATTAAGTTTCTAATGGATGGATTAGGTATGTTTTGTAGTAACATAGACAACTTTTGACTTTATTTAGGAAGATTTTCATGTATGGATTATTAATATTTTTTCATGATTTATTGAATATTGCTACAGGATGAGCCTTTTTAACAAAGGCAGTAATGGCATAGGTAATAGAGGCAGGCGAAAAATTGCAGAGGGGTCATAGAAGACCTCGGTTCTCCATACATTTCGATGTTGACCCCCAAGAATTGAACCATATTTTCCAAAAACAATTCTTCAACCTAGTAGGCCAAGGAATTCCCCATCCACGACCAGAAACACCTCACTTCCAAGCACATCAAAATATCTTTAGTGTCTGAGTCCCTCCTCACATGTCAATGCGACCAGAAATGCCCGCCAATGGTGGTTGTAAAGAGATTGTCCACCATCATGTTGTTCACCACCATGGTTGGCCCACTGCATCATTTCCATTCCCCTCCATAACCAAAAAATAAAGTTTCCCAAGTTGATCCTATTGTCTCACCCGTGCAGTCATCAGATGTCAGTAAAAGATTAAAAACGGATGTCCCCAAGCCCATGAAAGACAATAGAAAAGATATATCTAGCCCCTCTGACTCATCCAAGGAATCTGCCAAATTAGTCTCCTCTTGCCTCCATATTAAGGATGATTGTTCTCATTTTATTAGTGTAGTTCAACCACAAAGATCGAACCAACTAAAGGTTGCTACAGAAAAATCAAGACGGAACAACAGTGAGAAGAGGCCTAACGCCTCTCATAGTAAATATGGATTTTGACATTGGCTAATATTATTTTTTATGTTAAAAAAAATTATTTTTACTTTGAAAACGTTTTGGACAAGAAGCATATATCTAGGCAATTTTTTTGGGGACAACGTGGATTTGATACTTTTGGATATGGTCATATTATAAATTGTTGATATTTAAAATGTTTGATCATAATTATGGATACGAGAGTTAAAAGGAGGATATATTTGAAATCTTATGATTGACTTTTATATTTCATATTTATTAAAAGAAATAATTGGGAGTCACAATGGGTCCCACCTATTTAGTTATTATTTAAGACCCTTATTTATATATTATTTTTATTTATTTGTCTCAAACTAATTAGTTAAGTTAATTTGACTTAACTAAAGAAAGGTAGTTGAACTACCCTAACTTATTGAGGAGTAATAAAATATCAATGAGATGAAGAGACAAAGGAGGAGAATAGAAGGATAACCACATCCATAAGGTTTTCCCAATACTAGTGAGATACTTTCAACTTTCATTCATTCTAAGTTTACTAGAAATATTAATCCTCCTTATGACAGTAGGGTATTATAAACAAGATTCAAAAACAGAATCACATATTTCAGCATCTTTTTTTAAAGGTGTTTGATTTATCTTTGACAGTCTGTGTATTTTTGTTTGTGCATGAATTGAGTTTCATGACTGATAAACAATATCTTGCAGAGTCAAGTGACAAATTTTGTGGCAAGCTAATCTAGATCTTTAGCTTCGATTTTCTTCTTGACTTTCAGAGTCTTTTTGTACGGTTCCCATCGAAGGCTTCTAAATTTGATTTTGACCCCTACCCTCACAGGGGTTTGTAGAGAGAACTCAGTTTTGTATCTCATAATGAAATAAATGAAAAATTCGATTACTGTTTTAGTCTCACACAAGTGTTTTAACGATCTGGTTCATTCTTTTGCTTTGATCTCTATATACACATTTGTATAATTTTTGTACACATTCATGTAAGTTTATTTAAGTTTACTTCGTTTGCATTGATATATACAACACATAAAAACCAGCCTTGGTCCTTTGTAACTAATACTTGTGGATTAAGAGATTGTTTTTGAGGCTATAAACCCCGGGTGACATTCCCAACTATCTTTTCCTAGCTCAGAAATATCTGAAAATTATTGAGTAAGGTTTTCCATAACGTTTCCTCAACAAATACTACTAGATGAATTTGTACTTCCACTTGAATTTCCATTGGACCCACATCCTACTAAAATCCTTCTACTACTAATCACTTGTTGGCTAATCAGTTATTTTTCTTCATATGTCTTATTCGCACATGGGGTTGTGGCTTCCATAGTAATTCTGATCTAGAATGGAGATCCTTCTTCTGAGCCAAACCCTTGACCTATGTTTTTTCTCTCATATGTGGCACATATGATTTCATCAATTTTCCCTGTAGCATGGAGATCCTCTACCTCTTCCTCATTATTTTCCAATCCCTCTCACTCGGCTACTTCTCTCTTGTTACTATTGATATTATACTGGTAGGGTAATTCATTGCACGACACTCCTGCTCTGCTCAATATCTCCTTGGTTTGTTCTTGATTCATCATAATGGGGTCCATTGCTTCCTTATTTTAGCTTCTCTCCTGGTCCCTCTCCATATATCAGATCATCTTTAGTGCTTCCCCCGGTTCCCTCATGCACGTAGAGTGATTTAGTTTTTTGACTCCATTGTCATCACACCTTTATCATGCAATAAAATATTGATGGACATGTAAAGTGACCTAATGTACCTCCCTCTGGGTCCCTTCAGAAAATCCTACTCTGTTGTAGTATATGACTTCACTGTATCGACTACAAACTTAATAATAAGCTCTGCAATAATATTTTCTAACTAGAAATCCACTACATGCATGAGTTTATTATTGGCTCTTTCCAACCGTGCAATATTCTCAATAGTCTACTCTATTGATATGATCTGATTAGTAGGATGGGTATTATTCAACCTCAATATCCACTCTTGTAACAACTCTAGAAAATAATAGAAAAAATGTCTCATTCAGATCAATAAATACATACCTTTCCAAATAATGGCATGGTGTATACCTGGAACTTCTATTATCTTTTTGTGAAAACTTCAGTTTCTTTGTATCCAAGCATATTACAATCTCTTTCTTAGTAGGGTTCCATGGCCTGAACATCCCCTTCTATCACTGCATTCCCTTCATTTTTTTTCTCATCAAATCCCTTCCAGGCTGTTCTTCTGATTTCTATCCGGTAACAGAAACATTTGCTGGAATGTTTGGGCTGACTCGAGTTCTACCTTTGGTTTCCAACAAAACCCTACAAACCATCAGCCCTTGTAGAGACTAGAAGACTACAATGTGAACATATTTGATGCAGGAGTATCACCTTCAAAGTCAAAATGAAAGCGTGGAGGCAAAGGAACGACAGCATGATAGAGTTTCAAATCAGAAATTAACTCATAATTAAATCGCGTTGTTGAGATATTTTTGAAAGCAACATTTTTAAATATGTCATATTTGTAAAGTCATGAAGGACTGTAAGGGGTTGTAGATATTGAGTGTTGACTCTTATCTAGAAATAACTATTAGTTATTGTAATAGGACAGAGTAGGTAACCTCTAAGAGTTTGATAGAATAGGTTACAGACAGGACGAAGAGAGCTTCTGGAGCCGGTCCTTAGATAGTTTATTGTTGCATTGTAAGAGTATTATGAGATAAAGATATGATGAGATAGAAACCAGAGAGATCAATAGAACAAAATAGAGTTGAAGAAAGACTATGTAATTTGTTTCATGAATGAATAGAACATACAGAATTGTCCAAAATCCTTGGACTGTGTTTATTTGATGTATGGATGAATGAACGTTATATTATGTCTATGTGATTTATTTCATTTTCATTCATGTATGATTGTTTGAGAAGTTGATAGTATAAAGTTTTGATGAAACTGGATAAGTTTCAATTGTTTCTCTTCTGAAACTCATATGCAAGGTGTGCATCTCGAACACAAGGAGTGCATTGATTGAGTCTCGGATTGGCTTAGAGGAGTTCAAAGAGAACAAAGGGAACTTAGACCAGGTGCAAGGTGTGCACAACATTAAGGAGCAACTAAGCATCAAAGAACCAGAAAAGAGGAACTCCAGGTGGTTGAGAAGAATTTATTTTCAAGAAATCCTTCAATCTGAGTTATCAAAATTTCGAGAATGCAAGGAGTGCGTGGGAAGTAGGAATCCTTTGAGGATCAAGCTCAGGAGGCATAACACTTTTCATAAAGTGTTGACAAGATCCAAGAGTTGGAATCATAAGGAGGTGAAAAGGTTTGAAACCTTTGAAGACTGATAAATCTTCTAAGTTGGAAGAAATCAGAAGCTCAGGAGGTGGAGTGATAGTGGCCGTTGGATCACTGTGTAAAATATAAACAACCATTTGATCAAAGTAAAGTGCACAAGCCTTAACACTTTGCAAATTCAAGAGAGAGATCTTATCAAGGTTTGAGGATTTGAGATTTTCGAAGGCCAGAGAGCCGAAGTAGAATCTCAGTCATTCGATCAGAAGGAACAGATATGAGTCATCATATTGTTCAATATAAGCTTCAAGTGTCGGATCACCTAGGGAAAATCGGAGCCATCAGATACCATGGGACCAAAAGGAGGCAAGTTTGAAACTTCATATTTCCTAAGTGTGAAGATTCGAAGGGCCCATGGATGATTTTAGGGGCTAAATTTCGCTCATGGGCTAATTTTCCATGGTTTTTCCAAAAATGAGACTCACTATTTTAAAAATGATTCGCTCAAATTCTATAGGATAAAATTATTTTACCTTAAAAATC
>WSFP011487710.1:0-15266 GCA_009831015.1 Picea engelmannii
CGTCCCAAAACCCCTGTCTGGGCTCTTTCGGCACCTGAAACGGTCGAAAAATGAAGAAGATAGCCTCCTTGAAGTTCTCCCCTTCAACTATGTTGTCTCTGGTTCTACAATTCGCACCCTTGTGCTTCCAACCTAGCACACACACTCATTTAAGCATGAAAACCAAGACCCGTACGCAACCGCGCACTGGTCCAAACCGTAGAACGGTTAGGGCGCCTCCAGCCCCTAACCGCCTCGGCACTGGGCCACATGGCCATAAGACCAAAGGCTGGGCGCAAAAAGGAGTTTAACCGTTCCAACCGTACAAAATTCCGTTTGAAAAATCCGCGCCAATGTAAATACGCGGGTCGTGGTTTCAAACCCCACGCAAAACACAATAAACATATTATAAATACATTGCAATGCAATGTATTGCAAATACAATGTAATATAAACGAATGCGCGCCATATATTCGGGCTTTAATGTATATGCTACGGTCATATATATATGTTTCATATAGCCACGGGTCGGGGCTAAGCCCCGACCCGACCCCCCTTTCCAACATAACACAATTGTAAAGTTAAATACAATATTTCCCGCCTTTCAAACAAGGAACAAGTGCAGGTATGTCGGCTAGCGGAGTGTTTCAAAGGCTTTGGCAATGGGGGAGGTCCGGGGGTCGAACCCTGCGGACGCCCCATATAAATTTTACATATATGCAACCATATAAACCAATTGCATAGTGACACGTGGCGCCAATGGGTTGGGCCACGTGTCCAAACTTTATTCGCTGCAAATGACATGTGTCAACATTCCATTGGGAAACCACCATCCAATACAAACATGCCATGTCACCAAACTGCCATGTCACCATGAGGGTACGACCCTCCACGTGGCCGTATGGACTGTACGGACATGTACAATCAGCATCCCAATTTTTTCCCTGTTTGACTTGGTGGTCAAATCACGATATCTCCTCCATACGGACTCCATTTGCGAAAGTAAATATACCGTCGAAATTAGGAAAACGAGACGGACGCAATGGCACTGTTTTCATCTCAATCCGAGCACTTTGAAAATTGAGCAAAATTTGATCCCCTGATCATCTAAGGAAGCCTCACATCCAATGCGTATAACTACAAGAAGCATTACTAAACATATAATAATTCCACATGTGCCTTCTTTTCCAGAGGATCCTATTGATATTCCAATTTCTCCAGAGAAGGAAAGTTTCTATGGAGCAATGATTAGTGAGATCGAGGGGTTAGTAACAGAGACCTTAAGAGGTTTAAGGAAGGAGGTGGAATCTTGAGGGGAGGTAACTGAGAAAGCAACCATATCCGATCCTGTCGGTTTCTTGAGAAAGCAACAGTTGGTATTGAAGGTTGGGAAACATACAAAACAAAATGAGAAGTTAAAACAAGAGGTTACAAAGTATCAAGTTTTAGATAGGCACATTAAGGAAGAGAATGCACAATTGAAAGAATATAACCGAAGGTTACATGATGCGCGAGAAGAAGCCTCTGCTAAGCTTAAAAAATTTCTGTGTTTGATCTAGTACACCAGGGTGATTAAGAAGGAGCTTAGGAGTGAGGCCTATGGTTTAAATATTTTACAGCCAGACAAATGATATTTAGCTAGGGTGGAAGACAATTTCAGTTTTGCAAAATTTTGAGTACCAGTTTCGACATTTTTGGATGAGGACATGCAATGAATTAAGCATGGGGGAAATGTTGGGTCTCCATTTTGACACCCCTATTACCTTATATTATCTTCTATATTGGTCAATTTTACCTCTGACATATGCATATGTTGTCTATTTCTTCCACAAACCTACCTTGTGACCTTATTCATATGCATAATGAGGTAACCCATGCTAAAAACATGATTTGTTTGATTTCTTAATTAATTGGGACTAAATGATTGTTGTTTATGCTTCTAATTACTTTGATTACTTTAAGAAGCTTTCATGACAAGGCCTTATCTCATCCGGTACTCATCTTTGGGATTCGTTTGGTACTTCCACTGGTCCGGTACTACAACATTTCAACTGCTCTATTCCGGTACTTCGCCTATTCTGGTACCAACTCTGCGTTGATCCGATACCAACTCTGTGTTGATTCGGTACCAAGATCTATTACTATGTTAGTCCGGTACTAAACACACTTCTACTGAATGGACGTTTTGAATGAGTACACTGGCGATGGCTCCGAGAAATTGGTTGGGTTTGTTTGAAGACCACGATAGACTTCATCACTCATGCACTTCGTGTCATGAGGATGAAGTCCATTTCTTAAGATATGCTATGTTCACCAATTGTAATATTTTGTAAACATTCGATGATTATCTTCAGACTTTAATTGTAACGACCGACCGTCTTTAAAAGGGACGCTGTGTAGATGATCAATATAGATAATATACACCATTATGCTGGAAATTGAATGTTGAATTACTGATTCACTCGTTTAATTGAAAGAATATGAATACTAGTTTTTGCAATTCATGGATGTGAGTAAAGTACCTATTCTGTAATTTATTTAGAGTTGCCTTGTTGGTTTGGCAAGGGCCCACCGCCCCAACCAAGGTAAGTCTCCCTGTATATGTTTATGTGTGGACATAAGATAATTGTGTGAGTGTACAAATAAAATAATTGTGTATTACAAATGATTATGAGTGCATGAACTTTCCTAAGTACAACGTAGATCTCTAAATAGATACCTGTTGATTTTGGATCAATGTGAATGAACATGTATACATTAAGCATAGTAGGTGATTCTATTTCTGTTTCTACAGGGTGACATTTAGTCAACAAAATCTTGGTAGATGTTTGGGATTGTTAGATAAGCAATTGTTATTTTTTTGAATTTGGAAGTCTTGGTAATTATGTTGTCCTCAGTAGGTACATGAAAAATCAGACTTCATCTCTCACCCTTCATGCATCAGTAATGAAGTCTTTCAATTATATTGACTGTCTCCTGTATTGAGGAAGGAATTGATTAGGTCATGATTGGTTTCTTTCCAAGAGTAAATAGAGTGAATTGTAAATTGTTATGTGAATTCAATTGCTACAGGAAGCATGGTCTTAGTTCATATTTTTATTTCACGAGCCTATAATGAACAGACTTGTTATCTGAGCAAGAACCTTTTTCAAGATTTTTACTATGAGCTTTATCTTCTAGTTTGAAGTTGTGTGAAGAATAGTGTTCAGATATTCCAAAAACAAAGTATTTTGTTATTGATTGTTTCTTGATTGAGCTAGATACAACATACATAGATATATTACCTATTTTCGGCACATATAGTGTAACAAATCTATTGATTACGAATCCCAGATTGATATATAAATGAGTGAAATATACTACACATATATTTGCACCAACAAGCCCCAACGACCTCCACTTTCTCCTTCAATGACTTGGAAAGTGTCAAAACGTCTCCCTAAAGGGGTGACGTCATCTTGTTTTAGGGTTTCTAATGTGTAAAAGTGTAAATTATGTATTATTATTTGGTTTAAGGGGTAAGATAAGGGTTGTTGACCCCTTATCTTATGTTTTAACCTAACTAGGTGGAAAAACTATGTTTTAAACTTTTTGTATAAATAGAGATCATGTGAATCTCATTTCAGAACATAACTCTCCCATTGTGAGAATTTCTTAGCTGAAATTTTCGCTACCCTTGGTTATTTTTCTCTCTCTTTTGCAATTGTCATTGTTTACTTTTCTATTGGTGGAAGGATTTGGTGCGCTACCTCCTATGGATCATTTCTCTTGCATATTTGTGGATAAATCTTGGTAAAGTAGAAGTTTATATTGTTGATTATTTATCTAGTTGAAGGGTTTCATCTTGTTATTGTCTTTTTTTCTTAGTTGCAAGGTTAACTAGTTGAAATTATTGGGGAGTATAAGTGAATACAACCCCACTGAGCTCAATATTTTCCTTGGAATTAATTTTTTACTCAAGGAAGTGCTAGGAGAAGTAAAAGGGCTTACACCCTTCTAGCACTTTCCTAGTTAGCTTTACTTGCCTTGGGGAGTAAGAGGGTTTACACCCCCAAGGAAGTAGTATAGTTAACTCTCTCTTTGAATCCATAACCCAATAGTCAAGGCACTAATAATTTACTTTTTTGCAATTGAGAAATAAAATAGCGGATTGAGAGACGTGTTTTTTGGCCATTTCAATTTTTTGCAATTTGGGTTTTGCTGCTTTTGCCTAGCGCACCTCTTAGCCACTAAGGAATCCCCTATAAAGGGGTATATCTTGCTTATGTAATAAAATTTTGTCTACAACTATTAGGGATAAAGAAACCCTAACACACTTTCATTTATAACTTTCTTTTCAACTGTCATAATTTGCCACATTTATCTACTTGGCCTAGCGTAACTTTTGGGTGGATTCTTTGTGAGTTTTGGTGGTTGGATTTATAGCTGTAACAACTTGCTACAGCCATAAGGCTGCAAAATATATCTACAAACACCTTTGTTAGAGCCTTGTTTCATTTCTAAAGTCTTATGCTTTCATACTTAAGGATTACCAGTGTTTATCTAGCTTATCTCTTGCATCATTTATTGGAATTTTAAAAATTGTTTAGCATGTTTAATACTTACTTTCTTGCTGATATACATTGTTGTTTACTACTGCAATTAGGGAAAATAAGCTTAACTTTCTTTTCCACCTAACATTATACATATATGCTCGTCTTGTTCTTGTGTCTCGGGCATGTACACCATTCTTTGCATGTGTTCTGGTCTATTGGAAACCATTGACTACCACCTAGACTCTTTCCCAAGAGTTTCCACTTCTTCTATCACGACCTATAGGGAGAATTCCCTTCATCTCTTCACTTTGCATCTCATTCCCCCCAGGGACACCGAGATTCCCCCCTTGAGGTGATTATATCATCTCTAAATTGACGGGAATACTTGCCTAAGGTGAAAATGGGTAGGTGTTCTCTAAGTTGTCATGATTTGGTAGTCGGGTTAGGATTTTCCCAACCTACAACTTGTGTGATAACATTTTTGGCATTGTTTCCGGGGAGGATTTTGAATCCTCTTCTGAACCCTAATGACACTTTGGCAAGCTATCCCAAATCCTTTCCCTGTCTTTCCTGGCATCTCCACCTAAAGGGCGTTCCCTTTCCACCTTTGATGAGTTATTCTTGAATATTGTTTGGCGACTCTACCTTCCCTTGTTTCCCCCTTTCCATCCTTTAATGAGCCTTGATATCACGTGGAGGCTCCATTGAGGTGTCTTTTTAGTCAATGGAAATATGGCACCTTGGGATGAACCCTCATCCATAACTTGTTATGCCTTGAGGAGGGCACTTTTATAGATGGAAAAGGAAAAGGATGCTAATAAATCTGCTGAGGAAATGATGAATCATGTGAAAGAGTTTTTTTTTAAAATCTGCCGAAGAACTAGCCCTTGAATATGAAGAAGTTCTTGAAGGACAAATATCTAAAGAAAGTTAGCAAGAAGATCCTGATGATTTTTCTCATGTTGAAGATCCAGACGATACGTTTGACGAAGACAAAGTGCTCATATTATCCCTTCCATTTGATGAACACATCCATGCCTTTGTTCCTCCAGCACATCAAGAAGATAACACGATGAATTATAATCCTTTTGAATATCTTGATGACACTTTATTCCATGAATTTGGAGGTTAATAAGTATTAGAGAAGCCCTTGGATGCGACATATGTTTTTGAGAGGAGGAAAACAAGGCACTCTGTATTAAGGATCAAGCCCCTTGTGATGAAGAGGTGATAGAGGGGCATGTACATAAAAAGAAAGAAGAATTTTGACGAGTCACTACATGTTGAGACATCATTACCTTTTCTTCCTCTGTCCTTCATGCACATGAAGACAAAGAGATGGTTATTTTTAGTCATATTGATGGTTTTATGAAAGGACCCTTGGATTTGGTTGATGATCATATAGACATGTTCATACAAGCTAGAATACGTAGATGGTTACCCCTATGACACTTTGTGGACCTCTTCTTTCAAGTGACACTGTGTTACTACCCTCCAAGCTAATATATTCACTTTTGGAAGTGCACACATGTTTGGATCATTAACTAATTAATAAATGGCAATAAATGGGCTTGGAAAAAGGTTGCATTGAAGAAGAAGGTGCATCACACCCTCCACAAAGGCACCTGTAAATGAGATAATACGAGCTCTTGTATGTCATGAAAATCATTGACCTATGAAGTCTAAACCCCTATCCACCTCATAATACACTACATGAACTTGAAGGGGAATCCCTGGGAGCATCTCCTACTTGATGGTTTTGGTCTACCCAATAGGACTTTTATGACACCCCTCCCATACCCAAACCTGGTCAATTGTATAGGGTCTTTGAGAACTTGTTTAATTTGATGAGGTTGCTTTGATGCACATGTTTAGGTTCCTTTCTTATTAGATGTGATTTTCACTTGCCGTTATATTTTTACTTGAGATCCTTGGAGGGCGTACCCTTTTGTTTTGCAGGACCTTGTTTGGTGGACAGTTTCGGAGGAACAAGCCTTATCTTAGGCTTCTATGGGGCTTGAATCCCACAGGTGGAATGCCAAGGGCCCACATGTTGGATCATGATGACTTTCCTTTGGAGGCATAGAAGACACCTTGGAGGACCTAGACTAGCCATCACATGCCAAATGAATTGCCTAAGAGGGGAAACATGTCACTCTTTGGGGTTTGACATCACCTAGGGCTAGGGATAATGGTGATGGAGTTATTGTTCACTGACACTTGGAATGATTTGAATGGAGGAGGCATGTATTGACCTTGGTGCACGAAGAGGAGGCTTTAGGATCCCCAACCACCTCCACTTTCTCCTCCAACAACTTGGAAAGTGTCAAAACGTCTACCTAAAGGGGTGCCATCATCTAGTTTTAGGGTTTCTAATATGTAAAAGTGTAAATTAAATATTATTATTTGGTTTAAGGGGTAAGATAAGGGTTGTTGACCCCTTATCTTATGTTTTAAACTAACTAAGTGGACAAACTATGTTTTACACTTTTTGTATAAATAGAGATCATGTGAATCTCATTTCAGAATATAATTCTCCCATTGTGAGAAGTACTGAATTTTTCGCTACCCTTGGGGATTTTTCTCTCGCTTTTGCATTTGTCATGGTTTACTTTTCTATTGGTGGAAGGAAGTGGTGCACTACCTCCTATGGAGCATTTTTCTTGCATATTGGTGGATAACTCTTGGTAAAGTAGAAATTTATCTTGTTGATTCTTGCTCTAGTTGAAGGGTTTCGTCTTGTTATTGTCTCTTTTTCTTAGTTGAAAGGTTAACTAGTTGAAATTATTGGGGAGTATAAGTGCATACAACCCCACTGAGCCCATCAATATTTGTCTTGGAATTAATTTGTTACTTAAGGAAGTACTAGGAGAAGTAAAAGGGCTTACACCCTTCTAGCACTTTCCTAGTTAGGTTTACTTGCCTTGGGGAGTAAGAGGGTTTACACCCCCAAGGAAGTAATATAGTTAAATATTTCTTTGACTCCATAACCCAATAGACAAGGCACTAATCATTTAATTTTTTTCATTGGAGAAATACAATAGCGCATTGGGAAACATGATTTTTGGCCATTTCAATTTTCTACAATTTGGGTTTTGTTGCTTGTGCCTAGCGCACCTCTTAGCCACTAGGGTATCCTCTATAAATGGGTATTGTTTTTTGTTGTAATAAAATTTCATCTACATCCATTAGGGCTGCAGAAACCCTAACACACTTTCATTTACAACTTGCTTTTCAACTATCAGAATTTGCCACATTTATCTACTTGGCCTAGCACAACTTTTGGGTGGATTCTTTGTGTTTTTTGATGGTTGGATTTACTGCTATAATAACTTGTTTGATATAGCCTTAAGGCTGCAAAATATCTCTTCAAAAAACTTTGTTACAACCTTGTTTCATTTCTAAAGTCTTATGCTTTCATACTTGAGGATCACTAGTGTTTATCTAGCTTATCTCTTGCATCATTTATTGGACTTTAAACAATTGTTTAGCAAATTTAATACTTACTTTATTACTGATATACATTGTCGTTTATTGCTACAATTAGGGACAAAAAGATTAAATTTCTTGTCCACCTAATATTATACATATATGCTTAGCTTGTTATTGTGTCTGGGGTAGGTACAACATTCTTTGCAGGTGTTCTTGTCTCTTGGAAACCATTGGCTACCACCTAGACTCTTTCCCAAGTCTTTGTGCATATTATATCTTGACCTATAGGGGGAATTTCCTTCATATTTTCACTTTCCATCTCATTCCCCCCAGGGTCACTGGGGCTCCCCCCTTGAGGTGATTATATCATCTCTAAAGTGATGGGAATACCTGCCTAAGGTGAAAGTGGGTAGGTGTTCTCTAAGTTGTCTTCATTTGGTGGTTGGGTCGGGCTTTGCCCAACCTAAAACTTGTGCGATAATTTTTTTTGCGTTGTTGCCAGGGAGGATTTTGAATTCTCTTCCAAACCCTAATGACACTTTGGCAAGCTACCCCAAAGACTTTACCTAGATTTCCTGACATCTTCACCTAAAGGACGTTCCCTTTCCACCTTTAATGAGTTCTTCTTGAAGCTCGTCTGGTTAGTCCACGTTCCCAGAACCCACCTTCCCTTGTTTCTCCCTTTCCATCCTTTAATGAGCCTTGATCTCACCTAGCAACTCCATTGAGGTGTCTTTTCAATCAATGGAAATATGACACCTTGGGATGAACCCTCATCCATGACTTGTTATGCCTCAAGGAAGGCACTTTTACAGATGGAAAAGGAAAAGGATGCTAATAAAGTTTCCAAGGAAATGATGAATCATGTAAAAGATTTGTTTAAAAAATCTGCCGAAGAACTAGCCCTTGAAGATGAAGAAGTTCTTGAAGGACATATATCTAAAGAAAGTTACCAAGAATACCCTGATGAATTTTCTCATGTTGAAGATCTAAGCGATACATTTAATGAAGGCTTTGATGGGATGATCAATTGGTTGCACTGGTTGTATGAATTCACTTGACATCACCTATCGCTTGATCTTCAAGGCCCCAAATCCCCAATGTAGGAACGTTTCTACCAAGAGATGTTGTGGTTCTCATGCACTCTATGGTGAGCACATGTCCCCAATTAGGAGTCAGATGTTATCCCCATTTGGTGGGATAACTAAGGAGATGATGTCTCGAGGCCCTTAGGTTGTAGATATGGAGTGTCGAGAGACCACATGACTAGTCGTGTCCACTTTCACATATGGAATCCCACTCTATCACCACATTTTGGATCCATCGTCAGCGCATCCACCACACCAACTAGCTTCTAGAAGGCACGCAGGTCTTTCTCCATGCGGTACAAGTAAGGTATTGTTGCAGGTAATCACCCAAATATTTGAGCATTTAAGCATATTATATTGAAACTGCTTTTGATTATATAACGCCTGCTTGGATATTATGCTTTTGACCCTGTTTCACCTTGGTGAGTGCCATCGATTTCCGAGTAAGTGGCCAAATTTTTGGGAAGGGATACAACTGGGGGTCCCTTGAGGAGTCATCGTACCATTCCTGACCATACTTATCACTTTCCTCTCATTGCATTCCCATCACATTTCCCTCTTGTATGCCCTTTGACTTTAGTGACCCAAGAAGGGAATGTACCTCATTTCATAGGAAGAAGGGGCTGAAGGCCCAGGGGGATGGTGGATGGAAAAATATAAAAGCCTAAAATATAAAACTTCTAGTTGCTCACCCAGACAAGTCTTGATAACTTTGAATTGCTTCTCTCAAAATAATTGAAGGCATGCAAAATATCAAACACATAATAAATATCCCACTTGAATGAAATACTTACACTAGTGCATTGTAATGCTTTGATGGTTACCCCTATGGAACTTTGTGGACCTCTTCTTTCAAGTGACATTGTGTTACTGGCTCCCAAGGTAATCGATTCACTATTGGGAGTGAAAACGTGTTTGGATAATTAACTAATTAATAAATGACAATAAATGGGCTTGGAAAAAGGTTGCATTGAAGAAGAAGGTGCAACACACCTCCTACAAGGCACCCGTAAATGAGATAATACGATCTCTTTCATGTCATGAAACACATTGACCTATGAATTCTAAACCCCTATCCACCTCATCATCCACTACATGACCTTGAAGGGGCATCCTTGGGAGCATCACCTACTTGAGGGTTTTGGTATACCCGATAGGAATTTTATGACACCCCTCCCATACCTAAACCTGGTCAATTGTATAGGGTCTTTGAGCACTTGTTTAATTTGATGAGGTAGTTTTGATGCACATGTTTAGGTGCCTTGCTTATTAGATGTGATTTCCACTTTCCATGATATTTTGACTTGACATCCTTGGAGGGCATACCCTTTTGTTTTGCAGGACCTTGTTTGGTGTACATTTTTGGAGGAACAAGACTTAGCTTGGGCTTCCATGGGGCTTGAAGCCCACAAGTTGGTTGCCAAGCGCCTATATGCCAGATCATGATGAATTTCCTTTGGAGGCCTAGAAGACACCTTGGAGGACCTAGCCCAACCCTCACATTCCAAACAAATTGCTTAGGAGGGGAAAAACGTCATTCTTTGGGGCTTGACGTCACCTAGGGCCAGGGTTGATGGTGATGGAGTTATTTTCCATTGACACTTGGCATGATTTGATCAGAGGAGGTATGGATTGACCTTGGTGCTTGAAGAGGAGGCTCTAGGAGCCCCAACGACCTCCACTTTCTCCTCCAACGACTTGGAAAGTGTCAAAACATCTCCCTAAAGGGGTGACGTCATCTTGTTTTAGGGTTTCTAATGTGTAAAATTGTAAATTAAATATTATTATTTGTTTTAAGGGCTAATATAAGGGTTGTTGACCCCTTATCTTATGTTTTACCTTAACTAAGTGTACAAACTATGTTTTAAACAATTTTGTATAAATAGAGATCATGTGAATCTCATTTCAGAACATAACTCTTCCATTGTGAGAAGTACTTGTCTGAAATTTTCGCTACCCTTGGGGATTTTTCTCTATTTTTTGCATTTGTCATGGTTTACTTTGCTATTGGTGGAAGGAAGTGGTGCACTACCTCTTATGGAACATTTCTCTTGCATATTGGTGGCTAACTCTTGGTAAAGTAGAAGTTTATCTTGTTGATTCTTGCTCTAGTTGAAGGGTTTCATCTTGTTATTGTCTTTTTTTCTTAGTTGCAAGGTTAACTAGTTGAAATTCTTGGGGAGTATAAGTGAATACTACCCCACTAAGCTCATCAATATTTGTATTATAATTAATTTATTACTTCAGGAAATGCTAGGAGAAGTAAAAGGGCTTACACCCTTATATCACTTTCCTAGTTAGCTTTACTTGCCTTGGGGAGTAAGAGGGTTTACACCCCCAAGGAAATGATATAGTTAACTCTTTCTTTGACTCCATAACCCAATAGTCAAGGAACTAATCATTTACTTTTTTTGCATTGGAGAAATAAAATAGCACATTGGGAAACATGATTTTTGCCGATTTCAATTTTCTGTAATTTTGGTTTTGTTGCTTTTTCCTAGCGCACTTCTTAGCCACTAGGGAATCCTGTCTAAAGAGGTATTACTTGCGGCTATAATAAAATTTCATATACAACCATTAGGGCTACATAAACCCTAACACACTTTCATTTATAGCTTGATTTTCAACCTTTATAATTTTCCACATTTATCTACTTGACCTAGCGCAACTTTTGGGTGGATTCTTTGTGAGTTTTGGTGGTTGGATTCACTGCTGTAACTACTTGTTTTCTACATCGATAAGGCTGAAAAATATCTCTGCAAACACCTTTGTTACAACCTTGTTTTATGCTTTCATGCTTGAGGATTACTAGTGTTTATATAACTTGTCTCTTATATCATTTATTGGACTTTTAACAATTGTTTAGCAGCTTTAATACTTACTTCCTCACTGATATACATTGTTGTTTATTGCTGAAATTAGGGACACCAAGATTAACTTGATTTTCCACCTAACATTATACATATATTCTTGGCTTGTTCTTGTGTCTCGTGAAGGTACAAGATTCTTTGCAGGTGTTCTTGTCTCTTGGAAACCAATGACTACCAGCTAGACTCTTTCCCAAGCCTTTCCACATCTTCTATCTTTACCTATAGGGGATATTTCATTCATCTCTTCACTTTCCATATCATTCCCCCTAGGGTCATCTGGAATCCCCCCTTGAGGTGATTATATCATGTCTAAAGTGATGTGAATACCTGCCTAAGGTGACATTGGGTAGGTTTTCTCTAAGTTGTTTCCATTTGGCTGTTGGGTCGGGCTTTTCCCATCCTACAAATTGTGTGGTAAGATGCTCAACTTTCACCTGTTGACATTTGAGGTGTTGGTCCTAAGGTTTGCACCTGACTACTAAAGGGAAGAGCTAGGATACCTTAGTTATTGCATTGGTTTTTTGTGAATAAAGGCTGTTTTGGATTGGTTTGAGTGATCAGGGAAAGGTAAAACAAAGGAAAGATGAGGTTCTAGTTTCAATACTTCAAACATGTCACCAACAACATATTAATTAGTCAAAGGCATCTACTCTGAAGGGTTATATGAATGAAGATAAAAGAATAACCGAAACTACAACAAACTATTTGCATACTTGTAGAAAGAACTTTCAGACTTAAAATGACATTTCAGATCCAAAAGATGTATCTGAATAAAAATATTCCAAATAGGTTGTGTGGCAGTAAATCATTCACCAAGACCATAGCTGAAAAGACATGTTGTATGGTAGTAAACAATCCAATGAGATAATAGCTGAAAGGAAAGAAACAAATTCTTTGCAAAACATTCAATTTGCATTCAGATAAGTTAGACAAAGATAAGAATGGGACAATCTAACCATCAAAATATTTGATCATTGAGTATAAAGTGTTTCAAACTTACAATTTAGTCCTTCCCAAAAAATATTGTTTCTCCCTCAAAACAACCTTAGTCCTCTACCAATAACCCCCCAAAATTTCCCTCTTCCTCCTCTCTCTGTCCTCGACCCTTATACATGGAAAAGAGACTCGAATTCAGATCTCTGATCCTCAGTAATAACATCAATTCTTGATTACGTTTCTTTACCTCCAATGGAGTGAATATTACATGTTGGATTGTAGGGATAACTCTCCCTTATTCCCTATCCTGGATTACAATAAATTGATACAATATTATAACCCCTTCATCAAAATAAAAGGATCCTCCTATATTGAATTTTAACTTGCAGTTACAAGAAATTAGGATCTGATAAAATTTACATTAATTCTAGATCATGTTTGAATAGTCTCAATGATGGAAGAGCTGATGATATGCTTGATTAGATGCCAAATAAGCTGGAGATGACTCTCGACATGTCAACCCCAAAACAATAGAAAAAATCTCAAGCTGTCTCGAGACATATGGAACTAGTCCTTTCTCTGTCCATTGTAATGAATTTCTAAAGTCCTGAAGATGTCGTTTTTGAATGCCTAGAAATATGGGACCAATATTTTTGTTAGCACATAGAATTGTAGGGGTAAAAAAATCACTTTGGTTTTGTTTTGAGTCATAGGGTCTTATAAGTCCTAGGTTTTGGGTCTTCTTTTGTTGGAGTCATAACTTAAATTTTTATTTGAATAAGTGAAGTTATGTCTAGCCTTGGTTTGGAGTCTTTATGTCATGAGATTAGTCATCATGAAAAGGTAAATAAGTCCCGATGAGTCACACCTTTGATATTTACATCATTACCATGACATGTCATACCTCCAAGTTGTACACAAATTTCCCTTTGTCACCATCCAACCGTTTAAATGTCAAGTCAAAGTCAGGTGTATTTGCTGCCAACTCACCAGGAGAGTTCACAACGTACTCAGAAGTACCTCAAGCATTCATTTATCATCATTGAAGTTAAGAAACATGTCAAAGGGGATTTCTTGGTTTTCAACACCCCCATTTAACCAAATTGTCAGGGATTATGTCATAGATCTTATAACAGTCTCCTTGAAGTGCATAATTTGAGTTTGAATTTGGCACTGCGAACTGGAATTACAGACATGATGAAGAGGATCATTGAAGTTTGGATGAATTGCTGACATATCAATTAAAATTCACATGAATAAACATCAAAACCAGGTTTACCAGGTACTCCTTGATGGTCTCCACACTGTTTAAAGGGTGAAAAGAAGGGTTTATGTTTCCTTATGCATTAACGCTATGAACTATTCAATATTGTTTGCTGCTAACCTTTAAAATCCTTTCCCATGGTGCCTTGAATCTTGCACACCTGTCCATGCTACTTCCTTGACCTCAATGCATCTTTTTCTCTGCTAAGAAGGCACATGTCCCACCAAAATACCTCAGCATTGCGAAATGGTTTCTCTGGTGCTGCGAACTGGTTGTTGTGAACCCTCTGTTCCAGAACTGCTGAAACCCTCACCTTTTGCATCCTTTTGAATTTTAGTCTTAAAACGATTGAATTTTTACCCCTATCAAACTTGAGATGTATGGTTGATCATCTGTACAACCAGGATTTAATTGCATACATCATTGGTGCTGCAGACTGATATTCATGCTGCTAAAACACTGTTATTAGCAAGAAGCTTCATTGTCTCCCTTTCATTATAAATCCCAGTGGTTGTTCCATTATCCCTCCTGTTTGAAGAGTGCTCTATCTCATACCATTGATGTGCATAGAGTGAGGTATATAAATATTTGTAAAGGAGAGATCTAGGGTAAACAATTCTGTCATTTAAAACCCTAATTCCCGTGTACTCTATTTTCACACACCTAGCTGTCATAACAAATTACAGAAAACATTCTTCCAGTAGTAGTCATGGATAGTTAACAACACTAGAAGATTCATAAGGGAGTAGAGATTGTGAGGTCAAAGCCTTATGATATGCAACTCCTTAACTCTGAGCCTTTGTTCGAGGAAGCCTTTCAGAGGGTAGGTTGCATAAATTTCCGTCAAAAGATGCAGAGGGGGCATCCAGAGGTGGCCAAAGAGTTTACACTAAACTTTAATGGGACTAAAACCAAAGTGGGGATGCTAGAGTTTTATGTCTCAGAGAATTCCCTCTCTATTGCAATAGAGATACCCAACAATGGAGAGAAATGGTTCAAATCTATGTCATTATATTCTTCCATCTCAAAGGAATTCCTTAAGCCAGAGTATCAGGAGGATAACTTGTCCAAGGGAGTACCTAGAAGCCACATGATTGAATTTTTTGATAAGATGCTAAGGGTTATCCAGAGATACTTCAAATGTGAGGGGAGGTTCAACATG
>WSFP011487725.1:0-15264 GCA_009831015.1 Picea engelmannii
TCCCTAGGAGTAAGCCTAGACGGAAGAAGTACCTGCCAAGGTGACAGTGTGGGCAGGGACTTAGACATTGTGTCTCCGAGGGCACACTAAGTGAGCCGGGCTTAGCTCACGTTTGCAAGTGTGCATTAGGGCGACAACACACTTCTTTGGGAATTAAAGCTAGGAAAGTGGAGTTAGTGCTACCTCCCACTTTGGATCTTTGTTTGGAAGGCTTTAATCATTCTCATCAAATCAGTCTTGATTATTTCCCAGTATGTTCTATAAAAATGGATTGACAAACCATCTGTCCCTGGAGCTTTGTCGAGCTCCATGGACCAGATAACATTGCAAATTTCATCTTCTGTAAAAGGCTTCATGAGGGCTGAGTTATCATTCTTGCTTACAAGAGAGGGGATGTGTGAGAGGAAGTCAGAGGTGGCCTCCTCACATCTAGCACCATCTTCATTGTAAAGGTTCTAAAAATGAGTTTCTGCTGCCGCTTTAAGTTGATCAAAATGTTTGTGAATCAACCCATTTGCAGAGGCAATTTCAGAAATGTGGTTTCGGGAAAGTCGGGCTTTGAATTGTTGATGGAAGAAAGAGGTATTTCGGTCTCTAGCTTTTAGCCAGAAGCTACGAGACTTAAGCCTCCAATACTCTTCTTCTTGGCGGAAAGCACGAAAGGATTTGATTTGAGCAACTTGTTCCTTCTCTAATTCTAAATTGGTGATGTCCTTGCCCTCCATTTCCATTTGCAGATCTGATAACTGTTGAACAGTCTCCCGTCTATGACTAGAGGGGGTATTATTATGCTATTTAAACCAGGCTTTCAAAGCGTGCTTTATTGCCTTTAATTTCTGCTCCCACATGAAGCTTGGAGACCTTGTAACTGGTGTGGACTAGGTTGTTAGGACAGTTTCCAAGAACCCTTCCTTATCTGTCCAAAGAGGGCTGAAGTGGAATGGAATTGGGCCCAAGTTTTCTTCCTCTTCCAAATGTAAGAGAATGGGTTTGTGATCAGAAGTCAGTTTTGGAAGAATCTTGGTAGAGATTAACCTCCTTTCCTACAAGAACAAGCTCTGGACTAGGAACCTATCAAAGCGAGTTGAGATGTGATCAACCCCAACTTTGTTGTTTGTCCAGTTGTAGAGTCCTTTCGAAGGCTTGAAATCAAGGAGATCCCACTGGTGAACTAGTTCCTCAACCAAGGGTAGCATTTGGTCCCTTCCACTGTTGCCACCTCTCTTTTCTTTTGGTTCGAAAACTTAAGTTAAGATCTGCGACTAGAATGATGTTCGTTGGGGAGTAGATTTCTAAAAAGTCTACTAAAGATTGCCAACAATCTTTCTTCTCGGAATAGAGGACAAGAACATAAAGATTGAAGAGAGAGAGGTTAAGCTTACTTGAAGAATGTCGAAGTTCGGTGAAAATCCAGTGTTGAGTCTCAAAAGAGATTTCTAGATGAAACTTGTCCTCCTCCCACAGAGTTGCAAGACCGCCTAAGGAGCCCCTTGCACTAATGCCTTTCCTTGCATTTTTCTTCCATTTCAGATTGTTGATTTCTAGAAGGGTTTCCCCTTCAATTTTAGTGTCTTGGAGCATGAGGATCTCGAGAGATTCAATTTTCAAAAGGTCTTTGACTGCTTCGGCCTTCGATGGATTCCCCAAGCCTCTGCAATTCCAAGAGACTACGTGCATTATTTACTGGGAATGGAGTGGGTAGGACCTCCCTTGGGGTCCTAGTTCTGGTATTTCTTCCGATGGACATTTCAATAGTGGATTGGCTTCCTTGCATTTTTTGCCTCTCCGCTTCTTCTTCTCTAGCTTCCTTATGTGATTTCCTCCCTGCTCTTTTTGAGGGCCTCTCGAAAGTCTCTTATTCTGAGGATCCAAAGGTTTCCAATGGTTTCTTTTTTGACATTTCTGCGTAGGAGGGGGAGGAGTTTCCTAATGGGGAACCGGGATGGGTTGCCTCTACATTTTCTTTCTCCACTGCGGGAGGAAGGATCTGCTGCTCGGATTCCTCAATCATTGGTTCTGGAGTTTCTGATGGTGTGCTAAGGATTTCAAAAGGGTTTTTTGAAGCTTCTGGTCTTGAAGGGGTTGAACTCCCTTCCCCTTGAACCTTCCTTGAGGTGGGAGCGCCAGTCCCCATTGGCGCCCCTTTCCCTTTGGATTTGTTGTTTTGTTTTGGCGGGGCTTCTTTCTAAACCTGTGTCCATTGTTCTCCTTTCAAGTTCTCCATCTCTTCCTCAACCTTCTTTTTGCAATGCCGAGCAAAGTGTCCATAGCCATGACAATGTCTCCATTTAAATGGAAGTTGTTCATAGTCCAATTCTTGGATGTGAGACCAGTCTGCGACCGTTAGTTGAATGGCTTCTGGTAGCCCTATTTCCAAGTCAACTTCGATGCATATTCTTGCATAGGAATATTGATCCTTTGTCTCTGCTCGGTCGATATATTTTCCAAGGGTGTTGCCAATGAATTCTAATGACTTCGGATTCCAACAATGCAAAGGTAAATGAGGGAGACACGCCCAAATTGGGACTACTGATGGCACATCTTGCGTTGGATCGAAGTTGGGTGACCATTTATTCAAGTACAGACCATGAGGGCCCATAAAATATGGTCCATTCCTAAAAATGAGGCTTTGTCTTCTACACTGTCAAAGACGAAATCAAAGAAGCCCCTACCAACAAGATGGCTTCTGATACCTTCCTTAACTAGAGGACACCAGTTCCTTTGCACCCACGCGTCTACAGCTTTGGGAGAGGGCCATAGGCCAGTGAACTGTCGAATGAGCCCCCGTTCGGCTAAGTTCAACGTAGACCGACAAGTTTCTTTTGCAGGGAGGGCGACTGTGGGGATATTGTCAATCTTTTTAACAAACTTCTGCTGAGCATCTGTCACTGGGTGTTTGCAGCTGGCTGCAACCAATTTCCTGAAAGCCACAATCTCTGGAGGAATAGAGGGGGGGGGGAGCCTCGGGGCCCCCTCCTGGGGCCATAGCGACGAAAGCTAGTTTGCAAGGGGTGCACCAGAGCAGTTGCGCATGTAGCTCGTTTACACATTCATATGAAATTTTAAAATCAACATCTTACTCATAATGCCCTACTTTTGAGTCTCCATAGGGCCTTGGCATTTGCAAGAACTTTCCTCTTCTTTTATTCTAGAACCCTTAAATTTGCCTAATTTTTGTCATCAATACGATTGACATCTTCTTTATCACAAATTTATTTGATTTGTGTTTCAAGTGATATTGATGCTCGTTCATCCTTTTTAATTCTCTTGTCATTTGCCCATGAGATTCTTTGAGGGAGGCATCAAATGGCATCCTTTTGCTCTAACCAATATGACAAAGTCTTCCTTCTCCAACCGAGTAGAGTTAAATTTGAATGGGCTTGGGGGCTTACGTTCCTCCCTTGTTATTTAGAGAAAAATTGGCAAATTTTTTGATTCACCTCCAAGCTCGACCTAGGTTCTTATCCTATTGTGATCACTCATCAGGGAGGCAAAAACTAAAAAGTGGTCTATTCTCTTAGTCACCCTTTCTCCCCCCATCCTCATGTTCCTTTAGGTAGGAACTTGTTTGGGTTATACATTCACAAAGTTCGCCTCCAATTTGTTTATAAATAGTTCAGCCAAAGGGTATGCCCCAGTAGCATCCCCCATATTCTTCTCTTCTTCTTGTAAAATTCAAATCCCCTCCAAGCATAACATTACTTCTTCTCATGAAATCTTGAGCTAATAGGCCTTCTTAAAATGACATGCTATCATCATAGGGCTCTTAAACAATGACACCATTTAATATTTCCCATAGCTCCAATACTTGAATCAAGAAGTACTTGGTTAGCCTAATTGTTCTTTTCTTCCATCTTGTAACCAAACCCCTTGACCTACATACATGATCTATGTATTAAAGTCCCAATCCTTCAAAATGTTTGACAATTCTCTTGATATCTTAACCTCATCACCCCTTGTTTCTTGGGTGATGACTATTAAAGTCCCAATCCTTCTAAATGTTTAACAATTCTCTTGATATGTTAACCTCATCACCCCTTGTTTCTTGGGTGATGACTGCATTTAGTTTGTGGATCTCCACTAATCTCATTAGGGCTTTTTTAGGAGTTTCCCAAACCCCTAGCATTAAAAGTCTAAAAAATAATAGGAGATCCTCCATTAGGGCTTGGCTTGCTGTATGGGTCCCATGGAATGTCTTTTCCTTTCCCCATTGGATGTCCTCCTTTGCTTTGGTTTGGGCCATGTAGAAGTGGGATTTAGTCCCCTTCCTAGATTTTAAATCCTCCTTTGGATCATCATTTCTATCCCCACCTTTTGTTCCTTCCTTTAGCAAGTCCAAAATTACACGATCTTAAGGGATATCTTGATTTATCTTGGGATTTTGGGTTCACCCTAGATGGGGTAGATCATGGGATCTCACTTCTCCCCTTATTCTCCTTATTAAACTATGTTTTTTTGCCTGCTTCTCTGTTCAAACTTCCTCCAAACTTTCTCTACGGTAGGAGGGTTGTGGCTAGAGGTTTGGTGGCTAGAACTCCCTTTTCCTAGGTTCCCTTCTTTTTTTTCCCATAGGAAAAGCTATTTTATTAATCCTCGGATTTGGCCATATATTTTGATCTAAACAAAAAGATTGTCCATAATTTACTAAAATTGTAAGAGAAATTGGAGATACTTGAGTCAAGATTTGGTTGAGCTTCCAATAGTACATTTTGTGGAGACTACTATATACTCTCATCATTAGTCTTTTGCACCCTCGTTTGGGTATCACAAGGATTATATGCTTCCCATTGAGCTTGCACCTGTTGAGTCTTTTTTTCACTCAATATTGTGAAATCTTTTTCCTTCTACGAAGAGGTCTCCACCCAATCCCCCTTCCACTATGTTCAATCCTTCCTTGGCCCATTTAGGTGCCTTCCCCTTCTTTGTCTTTATGGATTCCAAGGTTTTTGAACCCACATTTTCTTTGGAAATTTTATTGTACATTCACTGGCTAGATAACCATACGCATGGCATCTAGTGCATTTGAATGGGATGCTTACATAGTCTAATACTTGACAATGTGTCATGTCCTACTTTTCCATAACTATTTCCTTTGCTAGATCATCGCTTAGATCCACTGTGACCAAGATGTTGGCAATGGTAGATGTTTTGTTTTTTTGGTAGCTGTTATCCATTTCCAGGAATTGGCAAATGCTATTATCAATTGCCTTAAAAGGACATCCATTGACCAAAAATCCAGTGGCAGTAATGGGAGCTAAGATGTTGGCAATGGTACATGTATTGGTTTTCTGGTAGCTGTTATCCACTTCCAGGAATTGGCAAATGCTATTATCAATTGCCTTAAAAAGACATCCATTGATCAAAAATCCAGTGGTAGTACAGGGAGCTTCACCCACATCTATTGTAATGGCATATTTTCCCTTCGTGGATCAAAGTACATGCTCCATCTCTTCAAAGACAATGGTGTGTGCCCCCAAAGCCAGTGTAATCTCAGAATCTTCAAAGCATTCAGTTCTTTTACCTAAAATGAATGCAAGCTATCCACACACCAAGAGATGAAAAATTGGCACATAACTTGGCGTCCAATGAATTGCCTTGTTTGATCAATAAACAAGGGACTTGTGGCCCACTTGCTCTTTTCTAAAGAGATCTATCTTCTGAAGTCTACTAGGCCTCTATTCGTTTGTAATGTACGAGGATCTCGTTCTTCTTGGTCTTTCTAATGGATGTAAGGTCTTTGTTCTCAATCTAGCCTTCACACAACAACCAACCCGACTGACAAAAAAACAGAATTCGGGATTGCTCTTTGGTTATCAATGCAAGCAAAAATTCTTTGTAGTCTCCAGAGGTATCTATTGTCAACCTCAAAACCCAAATGCTGCAAACATTCTTTGTAGTTTCCAACTCTTTAATCCACACCCTTCACTCCTTCCTCTTCACTTGTTTAGGGTTTATGATTTTTGGCATCTTTTTAATATTTTTATAATATATTACAGTTTACGTTTATTATTTCTCATGATATTTTTGTTGCCTTTTACAATTTTTTTGTTAGAATTTTTTATTTGTTTTTGTTGGGTTCAGGGAGCAAGGGAATCAAGGCAGTCCCAAACAGTCCAGCTGATCCAGATTCCACAGGTATTCCATAGGTGCAGTGGGCGTGGACGAAGGCTAAGAAGAAGGTATTTATGGTTTAATTTAACTCATTTTTTGTTATATAATCGTCCATTGTGGGAAAACAAAAGCTGACATGTCTAGGCATGATATCTTACCCTTCAGCTCTATGCTGTTACAATGTTACACTGATCAGAAATTTAGATAATCGGCCATTGATGTACCCAACAACAAAAAAATCTTTAAAAGCTGATTTTGAAAAGTCTTGGATGAAACCATCCTTGGATTCCAGTATTGTCAAAAGCCCAACTTCCATAGGCGTGGACGAAGGCTAAGAAGAAGGTATTTATGGTTTAATTTAACTCATTTTTTGTTATATAATCGTCCATTGTGGGAAAACAAAAGCTGACATGTCTAGGCATGATATCTTACCCTTCAGCGCTATGCTGTTACAATGTTACACTGATCAGAAATTTAGATAATCGGCCATTGATGTACCCAACAACAAAAAAAATCTTTAAAAACTGATTTTGAAAAGCCCTGGATGAAACCATCCTTGGATTCCAGCATTGTCAAAAGCCCAACTTCCATATGAAATCCTTTTAAAAACTGATTTTGAAAAGTCCTGGACAAAACCATTCTTGGATTCCAGCATTGTCAAAAGCCCCACTTCCATATGAAATCCATCTTTGGATAAGGATTTAACTTCCATATTGAGTTCTCTATGGACATGAAAGAGTGAAGTGTAGTTAAAAACATTTTACATTCTTTTGATCACCTCCAATAATAAATCCTAAATTTTCCACACATACAATTTATAACAACCAGAGAATCATTAAAGATTTGCAACATGTGATCCCCATCGTTGGATAAGGATTTAACTTCCATATTGAGTTCTCTATGGACATGAAAGAATGAAGTGTAGTTAAAAACATTTTACATTCTTTTGATCACCTCCAATAATAAATCCTAAATTTTCCACACATGCAATTTATAACAACCAGAGAATCATTAAAGATTTGCAACATGTGATCCCCTTTTTCTGAATCTAAAGATAACAACATTTTTAAAGTTAGAAGTTATGCATGGTTATTAGAACCTCCCCCTACGCTTTCTTTGTACCTAAAGTAATGAGTATTAGATATGAAGAGCGTTCCCCTGCTTGACAAATGGGCTTCATTGGCGCCATCAAAAATAACCCCAAGCCCTCAACTTTCTAGTTGGCTCATGATTAAGTTGTCTTTGAGGCATGCTTTTTGGAGGGCACTTAAGCAATAGTTGAACTACAGTGGGATGCACATTGAAAAGGTAGGAATGCATTTATTGTCAAATATTCTAGCATTCCTTGTAAGCCAAAATTCAAATATCTTAGTCAACAATAAAAGAGGGCTCTAAATTCTTTAAGCTCTTGCTTCTTCTGCTTGTGAGTCAAGCACTTTGCAATTGACTTGAACCTTTCCATCCTCCTCCTACCCTTGTCATTCTTTCCATTTCCCCCCAAACCGTGTTTGGCATATGCATATGAAATTAGCAAGTGACAATGATTTCCTCTCATTCCTTGCATAAGACACACCTAGTAGTATCTTGATTGATCCTCCTCTATAGATCCTCCCAAGTGAGGGCCTTATTCTTTATGGCTAACTATATAAAGATTCTTACCTTAAATGGAGACCATTTAAAATATTCAGGTCTATCACCATTAAAAATATTCAGCCCTATCACTTCCATTCATGGCTTTGTATCTTAGTTTTGGAGTGGTAGATCCATAGAGTATAATTATTGGACCAAACCAATTCATTTTCCACCTCCTCTTCCAAGATGAATTACCTTCATTTTTTCTATATATGCTTCCCATAGCTTCCCTTCATGACCACCCAAATCTAATTGATCTGCACTTTTTGACTCATGGTGCGAGATAGTGGACAACTTTGGATATATGCTTGAGCTAGATTAAGGATGCCTCTTTTTTAAGAGTTGCGATTAGATTGTTATGAAGTTTATACATACCTCCACTCCCCACCCATGGATCTAATCCCATCATAACTGTTTCTCTTCTAACTTTCCACGCTAGTAAATTATGCCATTACTGGGAAGGCTAAACCCATGGCCTTCCATATTATTGAGACATTTTTAATGCTTCGTGAGGGTCTTCTGATCCATCCTTCTACAGTACCAAGGTAAATATATTTATGAGTGAGGACGTGGCACATCACTTGTTATGGGTCTACAAAGGTCTTGGTAGCTAGTGCCTTCCCAAAAAGATGAATATTCTTAAGACTCCAACCTCCCAGGTGTTACACTTAGCTATGGTTGCCATTTCACTAGAGATATTCCTTCACTTTCTTTTTAACCATACCTCAAGGCTCAAACATCTAAAACTAATTTTCTTGATTTTTTCTAGAATCCGCCTTGGAATAAAAACCAATGAGTGCTAATAGACTAGGATTGATTTTAGCACCGATTTAACCAAAATAAGTCCCCCAACTCTAGATAACCTTTACACCACAAATTAATTCTCCTGTCAACTTTGGCTATGAGCCATTTTCAATAGGATTGCTTTTAGCACTGACTTATCCAAAATAAGTTGTCCTCCTCTAGATAACCATCTGTTACACCATAAGTTAGTTCTCCTTTCAACTTTGGCTATGAGCCATTTTCAATCATTGACCCCGTGATCATTTGGTTTGATATAAAACCCCAAGTATTTCCATCCTACATGGAAGTTTGAGATGTGGGATTGAATTGATTTGTTCCTCTGCCACATCATTGAATTGATTTGTTCCATTCTTGAACCATTAAAGAGTTGAACATCATCCACAATAAGTAAATGAATCAATATAAGAGTTTTACCTAACCTTATACATTTTGTAGATCCCATTCTTCTTGCATCTAGGAAAGCACTCTCGAGCCCTTTAACTACTATCATAAATAGCAAAGGTGATCAATGGTAGCATTGTTTGAGCCATTTTGATGGTTGTTTGAGCTCTATCGATGGTCCTAATCCATCGATTAAGACTACAAATGATAGTAATGTTAAGCAATTCATTCTCCAGTTCACTAAATGGACACAAAAACCTGTGTATCAACATGGACCTTAGATACAACTAGTTTCCCCGATCACTCACATCCCTTAGAAAGATCCAACTTTAGAATCATAGTGTTAGATTTAGGGTAAAATTCAAAACAGCAGTCTCTTTTAATTTTAATGCAAGAACAACTTAGATCTATAACTTAACATATAAAAGATACATCTATGATAGACATTAACAGCAGAAGAGTAGGGCTTAGAAAATGATCAGATTCAACTGTAGTACTTTAATCTAAGATCAAAACAAATGTGATAAACAAGTTTCAGATAATAGACAGTGATTAGCAACTCACTAACTACAACAGCAGATCTATCTATAACTGAATTCGGAGATCTAGAAGGAGTTATCAACAGTTCTTTATAACAGCAGAATAGACAAAGCTTGTACAATGCTTATCTAGCAGATCTATAGCAGCAAATTGACAATGCCTATTCAATAAAACAATTTTACAGTTACCTCAGATCTGAAGCTAGAAACAAGTTGGAAACATACCTGGTAACAGCCTTACCTCAGAAGATAGCCCAAAACCACAGTAGAGATAGGTCCTGAATGTTATGCTCAGACAAAGGTTCAGTTCACGGATCTAACAAAGATCTTTTATGCCAAAGATTGAAGGAAATTTCATGCCACCGAGTCAAAAGGTCAAAGGGATAATCACCACAGTTTTAAACCCTCAAAAACCAAACCTTTCCCAAGGAGACTTTTCAGATCTGGGATTACAGTCTGAGTGTAAACCCTTGCCACAACAGTGAGCTCCAAAAACCCCACACACAATAGCTGGAACAAGCGGCAGTTAGCAGAGGTAAGACGCGGCACTTAGAGAGGAGTCACGGCAGCCTTAATGAGAGGTGCGACACCCAGCAAACAATACACGGCAGGCTTCAGTCTTCTACTGGAACATCCACAGCACCACAGTAGAGAAAACAACAACTAGGATAGATCACACATCTGATCACAAGAGGGCCGCGACTGTCCTTCAAGGGGGCCAAAGCTACAGCAAGTATCAAAGGGCTGCTCCACACTACAGATCTCAACAACAGTATACAAGAGCCGAGGCCGCAAGCACAAGAAGACTCCACGCTATCACAAAGAGTAAGTGTATGTAATGTGTATAGAAGGGGGGGGGTCTTTAAATAGTAGTTAGGGCTAGGTTAGGGCAACGTTAGGGCTAGTTAGGGCAAGGTTAAGTTATAATAAAGAGTCACATGTTTAAATTGAATTTAAACATGTGACAATTAATTAATGTTTTAACTTTAGAACATAGCCCCTAGATAAACCAACAAAGACCCCAAAACAATCAACCAAGGGCAAGAGAGGGTTAACAAGGTGGCATTACTCATTCCTTCAAATCATATGGTGAACCTATTACTTTATCATCACTGCATATGGGACTTTATCCCTCTTGTGGTTATGTCCTTCTTCAAGGAAGGTCATGTACCATCAAGAACTTGATTAAAATCAAGTAGCCCCAGGAAAAGTCCTGGGGTCTTATCCACCAAGGTCAGAGACCAAGGAGCAACCCAAGCGTTAAGCAAGGATTCCCTGGAACACATCCAGGGGCCCTAGAACACATGTAGGGTCTTGTATCATCAACCACCAAGGAACACATCCAAGGATCAATCCAAGCACTAAGCAAGGATTCCCTGGAACACATCCAGGGGCCCTAGAACACATCTAGGGTCTTGTATCGACCACCAAGGAACACATCCAAGGATCAATCCAGGCACTAAGCAAGGATTCCCTGGAACACATCCAGGGGCCCTAGAACACATCTAGGGTCTTGGCCATCCTCCAGGAGAATGGCTCTCGCTGTTGCATGTAAATTTAACACATAGCTTGCAGCTTCGTTGTTTTAATAGTATGCATCTTTGTGCCACTCCTACTACATCCCGTATTTGTATACTATGGAAGAGCCCAAAGATCACTTTTGAAATTGCCTCAAAGCATTTTCTTTACTCTCATTTTTCTTGTCTTGGCACTTTTCTAGCCATAATGCCCTACTTTTGAGTCTCCATAGGGCCTTGGCATTTGCAAGAAATTTCCTCTTCCTTTGGGTCAACACATGGAAAGACCAACCCTCAACTTGAGTGCATGTGCCTAATGTTCTTCCCAAAAGACTAGCTAAATAATTCTTTGGGATGAAAATTCCAAAGAATAGAAATTTGGCATAGCCTTTAACAAGAATACGATTTGCTTCATTCAGATTGTACAACATTTAGGAGATTTAATAGTGAATCTATCTAGATGATCTGTATAAGCTCAATTTACAGACTCCAAGGCCCATTTGGAGATATTGGAGGTGGAAATATGGTAAGCTTATTGAGATTTCCAAAACATCTATACCAATGTCATACCAATGTCTTGGCTCTTCCTATTTCTTCAAGGAGAAATTGAATAGGCGGTGGAGTCTAAAAATGGGTGAAACACCTTCATATAGTATGGTCCATTAGACTCTCTTTCAAGATGTAGGTATTTGCATGGCTTTGCAAGTAGAAGAAAAATGGGTGAAACACCTTCATATAGTATGGTCCATTAGACTCTCTTTCAAGATGTAGGTATTTGCATGGCTTCTAGTATATCATTGTATATGTTTTAAAGAGTGTCTCTGAATTCCCAGATGATGTTTGCCTATATTGCATCTAGATTGAAACTAATTGACATTTATAATGGAGTTGCATATCTACATGTGATAGTTGGGATTTCATTTTGGGTATTTAGAGATGCATATTTGTTAGTAAGATCCTCTACAAAGTGGCATTACTAGATAGTGATGATTCCTTTGGATCATTTCACTTCAAAAGGGTTCGACATTACATTTGAATTGTAACTCTATATGTATTGTCGAAGCTTCATTGTGAAGTTGTTTTTAGTGGTAGTGTTTTCTGCCCTGTTTCCTTAAGAGAAAGGCTAAATTATGAATTAAAGCTGCAATCTAAGGTAAAAAACACTCTCCTACATAGAGATGCATGTGAACGGTTTATTGAAACATAATAGATTTAAAAGCCTTCCTTTTGCCCTTTTGCCCTTTTGGGCTTCAAGTAACCGTGCCCATTTATACATCATATTGTATTTTATCCTTAATTAATATGCCTCCACATTCTCATTGTGGCTTGGGAAATCTGCACCACATATGTTCATAACATTAAACTACATTGTATCCTACAATCATACAAGGATATTAAGGTGGACATTCATATTGTACCGGTTACTCTTCTAAACGTCATTATGATTATAAATAAATCTGCACCACATATGTTCATAACATTAAACTACATTGTATCCTACAATCATACAAGGATATTAAGGTGGACATTCATATTGTACCGGTTACTCTTCTAAACGTCATTATGATTATAAATGTTCGATTCAACGTGTTTTATATCCTACATATAATACAATTGTGTAAGAAGATTCACCGAAACAAAAGTTTTCACAAAACAAGAATTACCTCAAGAATTACCTCTCACAGGAAAGGAAAGAGAGTATTTTGTCATTTTTTTTTCTCTTTAATTTAAAATAAAATGGGTATTCATTTCTCTAAACCATTAAAATAAACAAGATTTACCTCTCGACAGGAAAGGAAAGAGAGTATTTTGTCATTTTTTTTTTCTTTAATTTAAAATAAAATGGGTATTCATTTCTCTAAACCATTAAAATAAAATGGGTATTCATTTCTCTAAACCATAAAGCATTAAAATAAGCAAGATTTACCTCTCGACAGGAAAGGAAAGAGAGTATTTTGTTATTTTTTTTCTCTTTAATTTAAAATAAAATGGGTATTAAATAAAATGGGTATTCATTTCTCTAAACCATATGTAGGGCATTCCAAGTGTAGGGCATTCCAAGTGTGGACTATTTTGATACAAAGTGATTAATAAATGGACAAACTCAACTATTTTGGTGAGTAATTTTTTCCAACAAGTTTTGATTCATTCTTTTTTTTTTTCAAAATTTCAAAATTTCAGTCATCTGGATTATCTTAAAATGGGCCAAAACCCCTAATGACAAAATTCCATGGTCAAAGTTCCAATCAAGTGGAACTATAACTTCTAACAAAATTCATACTAGATTTGAAGAAGAATTTCCACTAAAATGAGTTTATTCACTTATTAACTTACTCTATTTTGACACTATTGCACATATAATGCATTTAATTAACAAAGGAGAAAGTTTCCACTTCTATGCAGTTTGTCAATCACGTATATGAAACCTAAACTATTTTAGCTCTCTAAACTAACATAGCATTTAATTAACCAGGAGGAAGTTTCCACTTCTATGCAGTTTGTCAATCACGTATATGCAGTTTGTCAGTAAATTGTCTTGGACCAGTCTAACAGATGATGATATAAATCTTTTTCATTACTACAGTGGGGGTCCTTTGGTCGAGATGGTTTATATCGTATAAAGTATATACTTTCATTATCATGTGCTAAAACTTTACCTGTAAACATAAAAGTACGATACGTGTAGTTCGGAAGGAATTAGGTCCAGAACTCTTTAAAAAATCGTTTTCAAAAGAATGAGAATTGTGGATCCTTTGGTCGAGATGGTTTATATAGTATAAAGTATATACTTTCATTATCATATGCTAAAACTTTAACCTGTAAACATAAAAGTACGATACGTGTAGTTAGGAAGGAATTAGGTCCAGAACTCTTTAAAAAATCATTTTCAAAAGAATGAGAATTGGATTCTCCGCCTTTTTCATCAAAAGCAAAAATCGTTTTCAAAAGAATGAGAATCGTTTTCAAAAGAATGAGAATTGGATTCTCCGCCTTTTTCATCAAAAGCGGCGGCCTGTTCACAGTGAGAACGAATTTGGCATTCAGATATTCCCCAGATAAATCCCCTAGCCCATTCCTGGCAAAAGATACAGGATCTGAAAATAGAAAACTTATTTGACCAATGAAATGCTCTTTGAGTCATTGCCGAACTAAAATTATTAGGAAATAGATACATTACATGGGGAAAGCCGTGTGCTATGAGAATTGCAAGCACGGTTCTATGCAGTTTGTCAATCACGTATATGAAACCTAAACTATTTTAGCTCTCTAAACTAACATAGATCCAGTTCCTGGATCTATTAAGCAACTAATGTTATATATATATATATATATATATTTTTATTTTATTTTTTTTTAAACAAAAAATACCCTTTTATATTAAGCAACTAATGTTATATATATATATATATATATATATATATATATATATATATATATTTTATTTTATTTATTTTTTAAACAAAAAATACCCTTTTATATTGAAGTTTTTTTTCCAAACAAAAAATACCACTCACTACAGTAATGACGATCTATGATAATTTATTTTTTCAAAGGATGAATCTATAATAATTTATTTTTTCAACACAGCTTCACTACAATAGTGACCAAAGAATGGATCTATATGATAATTGATATTTTCATATGTTAATTTATATTTTCAAAGGATGGATCTATGATAATTTATTTTTTCAACATTTATTTTTTCAAAGAATGGATCTAAAATATCAACATTAGCTTTTTTATTTCAAAGATTGATTAAGTCGTCAAATTTTCAGTCAATATCCTTTATTAACATTAAATATATACTTATCTTTTTTACCAGTCAATATCCTTTATTAACATTAAATATATACTTATCTTCTTTTTCACCCTATGATAATTTATTTTTTCAACATTAATTTCATTACAGTAGTGACCAAAGAATGGATCTATATTAAGTCGTCAAATTTTCAGTCAATATCCTTTATTAACATTAAATATATACTTATCTTTTTCACCAGTCAATATCCTTTATTAATATTAAATATATACTTATCTTCTTTTTCACCCTATGATAATTTATTTTTTCAACATTAGTTTTGTTATCGCACGGTTTGTAGGAAAGGGCCAAGGGCTTTGAAACCGGCGTAACAGGATCTTCCCCACCCACTGTCACCTCGATGGGGGGCTCTTTCTATTTAGGAGGGCAAGTCCAAGGGAGACGTCCCTAAAGTCAATCTGAATAAAGGAAGGTTAAAGGATAAGGCCAAGTCAAGGATGAAACCCTTCCACAGATTGAT
>WSFP011487726.1:0-15264 GCA_009831015.1 Picea engelmannii
TCCATAACTTCCTCAACTAATGGAGTCTACAAAAGAGGTGACTCAATCTCCTCATGTTGATCTATATGTATAAGGTCCACTGTCTCCAAGTCATGTCTCTCCTCCTGGGTCTGTGGGTCCATATGTCCATGGTGTGCATCCCTCACTCTAAGCTCCTCCATCATATCTAAGATGTCACTGATATCCTCATGTGACGTGGCTATCATGGGTGTCTGGAAAGATGACAAATGTGTCACGGTCATCCTAGGAAGCTCGTCGGGTCTAGGTACTAACACGTGTGAATCCCCACTGGTGTCACCACTCTGTTGAGGTGTAAGATCATTAACACTATGTGATATGGCTGTTGAAACATAGGTGCTATCATCATGTCCATCCCGTTGTTCCTCCAATGTGAAAGGGTCACTATCCTCCTTAAGCGTGCAAGAATCACTAGCCTTTGTGCAAGAGTCACTAGCATCATCGGACTGCTCCAAATAAGCATCTAACTCTGTATCCTCACACACCTCGTCATCACTGTCATAGAGCACCTCAATGATGTAATTCTTACCTCTGCCCCTACATCTATGATCTGGGTCCCAAGGCACCTTGCAACTGTAGCAACACTACCTGTTTCTAATGGGTGTAAGGTTAATCTATGCTTCCCTCCATTTACTACATGCTCTCTCTTCATTTCGTCTACATAGTGTTGTAGGCTCTTGTGTGTGTGCCATCAACTTACGTAGGGCTAGCTTCCATTCCTGTGTATCCATTTCTCCTTATGGAAGACCCCTCAGGCTGGCAAGAGTCTAAGCTCTAATACCATTGTAATGTTCCCAAGCCAATATGCCAGGAACATCACGTTTTGCATGGATTTTAAATTGTTTTTGGTTGTGGCATTTCATCAAACACTTTGCTTATTATGGTCTTTTATGTTGCGCTAGGGTTTATACTGATGTTTATTATATGTGATTGCAACAAGAATCAATAATATACAACAATGGAACATACCTCAACCATACGCAAGATCAACAATATGATAGACAATCCAAAATACCTCGAATCTTATCTTTATTCATAATAGTAGAAGAACTGATACAATATATCTGCAGATCTGGTACAATATAGCATAAGAGATCATAACAAAATGAGGATGGCCCTCAATCAAGATCAAGAGAGAATATACAAGCCTCCAAAGGCCACCGGACTACCATGCATGAATAATAGGATGAGGCCCTCTACAGTGCCAAACCCCCAAGCTGGATGAGATACACCCTGTTGGAACACTGGATACTCTCAATAATTCGCCCTTGCTGCTCAAGGCCCCCAAATCCTCCAATGAAGATGCCAAAAGGTAGATCGGGTCAATGTCGAACCCTGGGTGAAGTCTCAGGATGAAAGATGAAGTTTTGACCCACCAAATGCACAAAGCCCTAATCTAGCTTATGCCCTCCTAGATGGATGAAGACCAATAATTTGGCCTCTCTTCTAGAGGCCTCCAAATGCTCCACAAAACCATTGAAATGATAGATCGGGGAACGGTTACCTCACTGGTGAAGTCCCAAGCAAAATAGTGAAGATCTGAGATATCAAATGACTGAAACCACTTTATGAAGTGCACCCCTCTCCTCCAATTCGTCCAATGCATCTAGTAAATCAAATGGCACATAAAACTCCTTCAGAATGATCTAGAAATGATGGTCAAGGCCCTACAAGAAAAACCCAGGTGCTAGAATCTCCAAAAACCCTTCCAATCTCTTGGATCGAACTTCCCTCAATGAATGGTGTGCCCCCCTTGCTAGAAACCCCCAATGGTGCACCCTCTCTCTTCCTGTACCTGCAACTGGTGTAGAACTCTCCTGCAACTGAGTAGATCTGAAGTAGAATAGTGTGGGTGGAGTATTGCATCCCCGATACCAAGCTTGGAACAAGGTAAGTGGAATCTTTCACCATTGGATTGTCCTCTAGGGTTTGTTAAGTTAAAACCCTCAAAACGCCCAAGGCATGGGCTCACTAGCTAGAAGCCAGATATCAAAACTAATAATCAACATGAATGAGAGAATAGAGGCCTTTGCCTCTCTTTTATCCTCCCTGCTCACCTTATCTCTCCAAAGTGAGTTTACTTTAATTAATTATTAATTAATTAATTAAATCACTTTACTTAATTAATTAACCTTTTTACCTCTGAAAAGTACCTTATCTCTCCTTGTGGCTTCCCTGGCCACTGAGAGTCACTTCTCATCATCCTATCCTGTAGTGTGGTTCCTCCCGATTCCTATGAGATATTACACTAAGAGGTTCCTCCAAGTATTATGCCCAATATGCCCTCTATAGTGAATTTAATTAACCTATAACCCAAAATAACTCAAAAACATGGAAATCGTCGGAATGCAATGGAACCAAAGCCAATCTGTGTGGAATGGATCATAATGATGAAATACGATGAGCAATGTAAGCCAGGCCCCAAAATACCCCTCAATAGTCTATGTACTCGCTATAACCTCCATCTGGCTACTATGGTCATCATAACACTCTGAAATATAATGATGTCCCAAAGTGGGGACATTACATTTGGTTTTTTTTTTTTTTTTAAATGCGTTTGTAATTTTATTATTACGATTATTATTTACAACTTTTTAAAATATATATATATGCCCTTTAGTTTTTTTTTTCATTTTTTTAAATGTGTTTGTAATTTTTTTAATTATTATTATTGTTGTTTTTTAAAACTTGAAAAAAATTATATGTTTGTTAGGGTGGTAGGTGTGTGAGGGGTCATCATGAGTCTTGGAGGAACAACTGAAACATGTTTCACATGGGGTCTTGGTATCTCAACAAACAACCAAGCAAATCCTATGCTTTATTTCAAGGCCTTGAGATCACCATCAACTCTCACATTCAGACGCTAATTGTGGTGGGGGATTCAAAGTACGTCGTGAGCTATATGGTAACGAAAATAAACCCAAATGATGAATTATTGGCATCATTGATAGCTTGGGTAAAACAAGAAGCAATTAAATTCACCCATGTTATGTTTTATGATGCGTTAAGAGAGAATTTTTACATAGCAAATGGCTTTGCTAACCAAGCCATGTCTTTAAAAGTGGGGGTCATTTTTATCAATGGTAAGGCTTATAATCAACCCATTCCATGTCTTTTTAATGGAGATAAAGGCAAGTATCATGCATTTAAGGAGTCACATGGCATATTGTAAGGAAGCCTTATCATATAACAACAAGTAATGAGAAGAGACTTAAGCCATCCTGATTCAGTATCTTTTCACGGATGACTTATTAAAATAATTACATTAAAGAGTGTGAATGAAAGCTTATGTGAAACATGGTTAAAGAGGACATAATCATGGAAAAAATATGAGAAGGAGAGCAAGAACACAAGACATGATAACAAAGTTCGTCCCAAGAATGGACTACGTCTTTGGGCCCGCTTCGAAGTGGACAGGCTTTATATTATTCTCAGCAAAATTGGCATAAAATACATGGCTATACCTCAAGTTTGAAAATCGGCCTTCATATTCGATGCTCTAATGCAAAATCTAACTGCACCAGTGAATTCGTGGCGAGGAATAGTGCAAAATTAACTGTCAAGTCGTCTCAATCCGACACAATCACCTCCAAGCCCCTGTTGGGCTCTCTGCCTTGAAAAATGTGCCACATGTATGCAATGAATACTCCAAAACCTGCATAAAAATTCGTGTTGTACGTAATTTTGGTGCGAACCCCGAACTAGGCAAAAGACTGAGTTTAAAATAATAAATGTGGGTGGACTTACCAAGTCCCACCCGTGGTTCATTGGTAACAAAAGTCTAATGATAGTGGGGAGGTCCCGTGGTCAAACCTACGGGTCACCCCCTTTTGGGATATTGTTATAATGTATTTAAAATATAGTTAATATTATATAACAATAGTATTAACCACCATACAATATATGTCATGTATACCAAATTCCTGCCAGTTTTAACCCCCGATGACTCTAGACTTGTGCCAAGATGTGATCCTTGTGTTATAACCCTATAATTTATAGGATCAACTGATGATTAAGATTTATTCCTTTAAGTGTGTTTGATTTGCAAATAAATTTCCATTATGTAAATGATTTGAAAAGAAAAGAAAAGAAAAGAAAAAGAAAAGAAAGAGAAAGAAAAAGAAAAGAAAAGAAAAGAGGGCACAAAAGAAATTGAATAAAGCCCCATGCAATAACAATGACTTGGTCCATACAGTTTAAACATGGCCAAGCCCTTTAAATTGATGTTGATAGGATTAGTGAATGAGCTTGGCTAAACTGTTTAATCTTAGCCAAGTAGATAGGTTAGCTAGTGAAATAAATTTGATCAAACAGCCTAATCTTGGTCAAATAACCTTAGGACAGAATAATTTCTTAGTCCAACAGTTTAAGCTGGGCTAAATGTCATAGGTGAGTAGGTTAGAGCATAGGTTAGTCAGTTTTGTTTCAATAAAACATGCATGATAATCGATGTATATTCATATCTTTGATGTTTGGGAGTGTTTTGCCTAACCCCCATGGTGACAAAAAGCAGGGAAAGCTGAGCGAAACCCACAAAAATTACTAAGCCGAAGTCTTTGTTGCATATATGATTTTGCACTTACTGATTAAAAAGTGCACATAGATCTACGGTTGAGGTATTAGCGCTTGGATCTATGGTCGAGAAGAAGTTCCAGACCCCCCAGACCGTTCTGCCTTTAACGGTGGGGGGCGGGTCTGGAATAGGAATTAACAAGGGCACTCAGATCTACGGTTATCCTGAAGGCGTGCAAATGGATGGTCTACAAGAGATTCCAGACCCCCCCGACCGTTCTGCCTTTAACGGTGGGGGGGTCCGGAACGTAGTGGTTTCTCCTGGCTGGCCCCATCCCAACGTGTCGCTAATCTATTCCGTCACATCTTTTCCTTTCTGACATACCACCACCATCTCATGTTGTCACATCTCAATCTCCTCTCTACCTGTCTTATCCGTTCACCCGTTACAGGTCATGTCTCCTTCTTCATTCCCTCAATCATCATCCTCCACGTCGTCTAGGTACACACGTCATGTGTCTTTCTCCTACCTCCTCAAGTTCCTAAGGATCCATTGGCAATTTATTACAGGCCACACACTCGTTAGCATGATGACCTATCCCCCGCGCCCAACGGATACCCGTTCACTCAAAAGTAACCCTTGTCCTTCCATTGACACACTTTCCACCCTCTCCGCACACTAGATTATTTCTTCCCCTTCTCTGATCCAGCCATCTACCCAGACACAACCATTAGCCGCTAATGTTTTTGTTTGAATTGCAGGTACCTTTCACAGTGATGGCACCAAAGTCCAAAAGGGAAGAAGCCGAGTAAAATCCTTTCCTCCCACCTCCTGTCGATCTCGACAGGATCCCATTGGCCGACAAGGATTATCTTATCTCAAAGACGAAGTGTGAATTCGATTTCCCAGAGTTGCAGTCATGGTTTAAAGACACCTTCTTGGATCAGAGCGATGAAATTGGGCTCTGGGAGTCAAATCTTCCTCTATATATTTTTCCCCAAGTCCATCATTTCCCTGAATTCACCCTCAAATTCCATGCTCATTACCTCCCCAACCAAAAAGTCGTAGTTTCATCATCAGGAGAGACCCTGTTCTTTATCACACCAGAGGCCATCAATCAGATGATGCAGATACCCAGGATCAACTCTGCCTCTCCTTTCAACCTTGAAATCCTAACGGAGTTGTATCAGAACTTGTCCTTTTCTTAAAGAGCCTAGATCTTCGAGCTTTTTCTCCCACATGACGCTTAGCTCCCCAAGAAAAACCCCCCGTATCATTCTTCCTTGTTCTCAGAAAGAGGGAACCAAGTTATTTCATCGCTTTGTTGCCTACTTGGATACTTTTCAGATGAATGGGTGGATGAGCCTATATTAGGTTTCCTGTCCATTTTTTTGGTTGAGGAACAGGCCACCACCCAGTTTGACTATAGTTTTTTCCTGGTAGAAAACATCCACGACCAGTTTTCAAAATTCGCCACAGAGGGCATGTTTTGGTATTCCTCGATATTGGCGTACATGTTCATCTTTTTTCAAGCAGAAAGGTTTTCTTTCTTGATGCAAAAAATGGACAAGGATGGGAAACCACAGGGAGTAACCCAATGGAATTCACTTCTCAGAAGAAACTCCACGGAGTTCAGTTTCAAACATTTCATTGATATGTTTTATCATCTGGTGGTGAGCATGCTTAGTGGGAGACCAGAGCCAAGGATAAATGAAGAGATCTATAGAATCTTACATCTCTCGGACCTTGCAAAGACAGGAGGTTGGTTCATGTATCAAGACCACAAAGAAATCAGGGTGTATGGATGTGAGTTGGCTCCATACAAATTACCCAAATATCTGCATGTTTGGATATTTGCAATCGAGTATAATCGCCAGATGATATCCACTTTGTATCTCTGAAGAAAAAATGACAGCTGAGGATTAAGGGGCATATAGGACCTTTTATCTGTAATAGTCTAGCCGTTGGAGAAGAGGCAGAAAATATATTAAAGGAAATGAAATTCAACACTAGTTTTATTTGGCAATATGATCTGAGTGGGATCATTGCGGAAATGAGAGCCAAAAACAAAAGCGCTCAGTATGCTCACACACTTAAACTGGAAATTGAGAAGTATGTAAATCAGATATAGTGGGAAGAGAACACCTTGGAAGACATTGAACAACATTCTTCCTTAGTACTGACTTCCCAGACTGTCACTCCACCAGTGCCAAAGGAAAAAAGACGAAGGAAAGAAATTTCTCTTTCGGTCACTGAAGTATCAGCAGAGGAGTTTCAATTATACAGTAAAAAGCCTAAGATCGTTCATACTATTCCTAGGTCTGTGGAAGAAGATATTTAGCCTGCCAAAGGGGTTAAAGAAGGAGATACACCAATTCCTTCAATCATGTGTCAAACAATGTCTACTTTTGTTCCAAAGAAGCAGACTGATATAACTATGGCCACCCAAATTCCACAGGGATCTGCAAAGCTGAACATCTTTGAAAAATATGATTTGATTAAGAAGAGAAACCAGACACTGACCAATAGCACTTATGCTCAGTTCTGGAAGCAGACGTCCACTGCCCAACACAAACTGTTATCAGCTTTCAACATAGAAAAAGGAAGAATGCATCTTGCATTTCTACAGGCATGGGCACCTCAACCCAAAGAAATTAGTGACTACAAAAGGTCAACCCTTGTGTTTGATACAAAATAAGTTCATCCAGTTGACCAGATAGATCTGCACAGACAGACTGGTGAAATGGTTTTCTCCACTTTGGCCCATGCTTCCTCTACAGCTGCAAAATTACAAGTAGCTCTAAACAATGTTCAGAACCAGTTGAAACTGGAAAAGATATCCTCTTTTGCAAAGGATAATAGGATAAAATCCCTAGAGGAATTGGTATTCAAGATCAGGTATGATCCCTCGAATGTGAAAGGAACAGAGGAGTTGCTAAAGAAGAAGAATGTTGATATAGCATCTCTGAGAAAACAATCAAAATTGCCACCCACAGAGGATGCACAAGCTAAGGAGATCGCTGAGACACAAGGAGAAAAGGATGAAATGCTCAAGTTGATCATGAAGTAGAATGCACAGTTAAAAGAAATGGAAGCAGAGGTGAAAAGGTTGGTAAAGGAGAAGGAACAATCAACACCGATGGAATTCATTCCATTGAGTGCAGTTCCACTCACCGGAGTCAGCACAGCTACTGTAGCAACAACCACCACAACAAAAATTCCCTCAGCCACCCCTCTGTTAGCTCTGGAAAAGACAATGGAGCTTGCAAAATCCATGGAGGAGATGAACTTACAAGAAACGGAGATCAACAAACTGAAAAAGGAGGTTGAGAGTCTTCAAGGGCTCAAGACTTCTTACCAGAAAAGCTTCCACATTGAGAAACAAACATCATATAAGCTCAAACAGGAATTGCAGCAACTCCAAAAGCAAACAGTGGCAGGCAAGACACTTGTTGAGTCCAAAGAAAATATTTGGATGGATATCTCCAAATCCATGAATGAAATATGGCCTATGGTACAGATCATGTTTGAGCAGAATGAGCTAATGATAAGAAGCAGACAGGTTATTGACAAAATTAAAGGAGAGTTGAGAGAAATGCCCTCTTAAGCCAATGAAATAATTAAATTCCTGAACTCAAAAACCAGATTAGAACTGGAAGACTTGAAGATCAAAGACAGGATAGAAACCATTCTCAGAGTCAAGAGGGTTCTGACCAAAAAAGGATTGATGTTGCAATTGGAAGAAAAGTCCAGAACATGGACATTGGAGTTCAAAGGTTTTTCGGTAAGATTGAGGCTCTGCAGAAAAAGGGTCTTCCTGGTCTAATGGTTCTTAATGACAAGTTGATGACCCTTCCAGACTACAAGCAGAAAATGGCTACAATGGCCAAGGATAGTTCCAAGTTCTTAGGGATACAAGTCACTATAACGGGCAAAGCGTTCTTGGAGACTTTGCATCCAGACATCAGTATACAACACGAGATCAAATATATCTTCATCATCAAACCAACTTTTTCCAAATACACAGAAGTAGATGAAGTATAGCATAGACTACTCAAAGTCACCATTCCCAGTCAGCTAAGATGGGAAGAACTGTGTAATTTGATCGAGTAGGAAATGAGGTGTGCAAGTTGAGTCAGCAGACACATCAGTCCAAGTCATTTGGGTGACTCACCAACGGCCTTCCCCAAATTCAGCATGAAGAATTCGACAGATCATCAGCAGTTACCTAGATTTTTGTATTATGTTATTTAGTTAGTTAGTTTCATTTCTCGCCACGTCCTGATCATCAATGGCAGGGTCGTTTGTAATTTTGATTATAAATACTTCAAACTTTGAAGTACTGAGGGTTGATCTTTACGCTCTAAGCTGTAAGCAATGTAACTTTTTCAAGAGATCTTCCAGTAATACAAAGAGACGTTCCACATGATTCCTGTATGTTATTTATTGGTGATGTTTACTCTTCTGTGTTAAAAGTTTATCCCTCTCAGTTATCATATTGTTTTCTTAATCTGATTATTTAAAAGTAACGAATGTTGCAGGATTTTTCCACGTATACCCTGTTTCTGACTTTTGAATATCTAAATGTTTATCTTCTGATGTTATAGTAAAGAAATTCTTAATTGCTTCTTTGCTCTAATTGATATCCTCGTCTTTTCTGCTATCCATCACTTTATTGATAAAGAACCCAGTAAATGCATTATCTTGCCCTGTGAAAGAAATCTCCAAGTTTTTTTGTTCGACCCCTATCTTTATAAGACATACCCCATAGCCCAATGGAAGCATAAGTGATATTCAGCCATTTCATCTAAAAACAATACAAACAACTCGGTTATATTCTTTTTAACTAGCCTAAAATCTTGAAAGTCGAAACAAGTCTAAAAGTCACAGAGAGATCCCTCTCTGAAGCTCCATTCCTCCAAGCCCTTCATCTTCTCTAGCCTCAGACACTACCTCTCCTGTCACACAGTTTGTTGTTCAGCCTCCTCCACCAATCATGGCAGCAAGATATGCTCCATTGGTATTGGTTGCTCCTTTACATGACATGCCTCAAGATTATCAAACCAGACTCCCTCAGTTTGATAGTATTGGTCCCCTGAATGCCCAACAACATGTTGACAAAATGAACGATTATTTTGACCTACAGGAAGTAGATAAAGCCAATGTGCAGATGAGATTATTTGCACAAAGTCTGACTGGAGAGGTTAAAAAGTGGTTCAAAACCTTATGTGTTGCTACTATTATCGATATTTTCATCTTTCATCAAACTTTCCTTGACATATGGGAGGTAAAGAAAAATCCTCTCCAGATTATGTCAGAGTATGAGAACATAAGAAGGAACCAAGGAGAGACAGTGCAAGATTATTTCACTCGTTTCAACAATCTATACAATGTTATCCCTGCTGATATTAAACCACCACAAGGTTTGGCATTAATAAAATTCCCTGGTGGCTTTGACGCTGACATGTCATATCAGTTGAGAGAAAGAAATGCAACAACTCTGGAAGACATGCAAAGAAGTGTCGTTAGTGTGGAAGCAAAGCTTTTGGTCAGAAGGGCCAGGCAGAGAACAGAAAAGAGGGTCACCATCAAAGAAGAACCTTCTATTTCCTCATCAGATGCCAAATTAGATTCTCTCGCCAGAGCTATCGAAAAAATTATGGAGAGACTCACCATAACTGATAGGAACCTACCTAGGGAGAACCAAGCTACCCCTCAAATTAGAAACCCAAACTTCATAAGAAATCCACCTCAGATCCAGCAGAGAGATCCTGGAGATCAAAGGGAACAAAGGGGACCTGATCAGCAGATTAGACCACCTCTCCAGGAAACTTATGTCGATGACGGGGAGGAAGTAATTAAGGAATTTGATGACACTCATATAAACCTAATGGGTGATCATGATCACGATCACAAATCCATTTTTCTCACCCACAAAGAGCACGAAATCTTTCTCCTTTCACAAATAGAGGTAAATGGGGAAGCTGAGAAAAGAGAACAGCAAGCCTTTGAGAACGCTATAATGGAGGTTCACAGGAAGTATAACTTTAGAAGTAAGAAGGCAAATGAGAACTCTCCAAAGAAGGTTTATGAAACCAAGAAAACCTCAAAAAACCCTCCCAAGAAAGTCCCTGGGCGAAATGATGATGAATCTCCTGTGCAAAAAACTCCATAAATTCTTAAAAGAACAAGTCGGACTGAAGTTTCATCAACCATTCAAACAGGTGCACCTGAACACAGATATTCTACCGATAAATCAGAAGTACAGACCTTAAACAAAACCACCGCTCCTTTCAGCCTTGAAGGGGAACTAGCAAAACTAAAGATTCCCATTCCCCTCTTCGAGCTGATGAATAAGAACACTTACAGGGCTCAAGTGATAAAATATTTAAGCGTTGAACCCAAGATAGGTACAAAATCCTTGAATGTTGGATCTGTACACCACTTGGACATAGTAAACCTTGTTGATGATCAACTTGAGCTCTTGTTTGGTCCTGAATTTGACGGTCAAACTGATAATGGTGTCGTGGCCCCTTTTTACATCAGCCTAAACATCCACGATCTAATATTACACAATGTTATGTTGGATTCGGGTGCCTCTCACAACCTGATGCCCAAAGCCGTGATGGAGAAGTTGGGACAAGAGGTCACCAGACCCTACAAAGATTTGCATTCTTTCAACTCCAACAAAGTCAAATGTATAGGCCTGATTAAAGACTTATGCATCACCTTGGCTCAAATCCCAGCGAAAATTATGGTGATGGATATCGTCGTTGCATATATTCCCCCCCAAGTATGGTATGTTGCTATCAAGGTCTTGGGGAGCTAAATTGAGAGGAACCCTGCAGCTAGATATGTCTTACGCCACCATTCCAGTTTTCGGTCAATAGAGAAAACTTTACCGGGAAACACTAATGAAGTATATGGTCAGTAGCCAGGAAAAGCCACACAATTACCCACTATACTCCACACACTCTGATATGGACTCTTTTATTTTATACAATGGTGGTGACTTTGAAGAACAAATCGCACAACTGGAGGATGATGCACCTGATCTGAAGGATGCTACAACAATTGTTGAAGTAAGAAACCCCAAGATTGAAGAGAATGAGGAGTTGCCAGCAGACTTCTGGAGAATGGACTTCAATGGTGTTGTGAGTAAAGAAGGAGTTGGAGCCAGAGTTTGGTTGCATAACCACAGGTCAAAGTATTCTGAGAATCATTCCTACAAACTGAACTTCCAATGTACTAACAACATAGCCGAGTACGAGGCCTTGATGCTCAGCCTGAAATTATTGAAGAAAGTTGGCACCGAGCATATAATGGTATGGGGTGATTATGAATTGGTTATCAAGGAAATCAAAGGTGAGTATGCAGCAAAACATCCCAAACTTAGAACCTATAGGAATGTTGTTTTAGATGCTCTTCCATGCTTTACTGAGATTGACTTGCAGGTAATGCCTAGGGGACAAAATATACTTGCAGACGGGTTGGCTACATCAGCAGCTACCTATAAAATCCCTTTTCGTCCCACTCCCAATTACATAGTGGAGGTGAAGTGCAGACCAATCGTCCTTGACAACACCAGATATTGGCAGGTATTTGGAAATGACGATCAAAACGAAGATTTTCTGCAATGTAAGAATGATTTCGAATGCACAAACATAGACTTGGAAAATGATGACGAATTTGTAAATAAATCTGTTTTTGAGAATGGTAGTGTAAATAAAATAGATGTTGAAGAATTAAATAAAAATGATGTAGATTCCAATATTCTACAGTTGAAAAATAATGTGTTACCTAGAGGTTTAGTTCCATTGGAAGACTTGTTTGATTTTAACGATGTAGCCAAAAAACTGAAAATCGAAGCTAGCGGTAAAGAGGTTGAACAGTGCAACATAGGAACAGAAGAAAAACCCAAGATGATAAAACTGTCTAAATCTCTGCCACCAGAGCAAAATAGCAAATACATTGAACTTTTTAAGGAATATATAGATGTTTTTGCCTGGGGCTATGAGGACTTAAAATCCTATGATACAAGTATCATACAACATCGGATTCCCATAAAAGAAGAACACAAACCTTTCAGACAGAAACTTAGGAGAATTAATCCCAAGTTGCTTCCCCTGATAGAGAAAGAAATCAAAAATATGTATGATGCAAAGATTATAGTCCCCTTGAGATTTTCCAAATGGGTTTCTAATCTGGTTCCTACCGGAAAGAAAACTAGTGAAATTAGGCTATGCATTGATTTCTGAAACTTGAACAAGGTATCTCTAAAGGACAATTACCCTTTACCCAAAATGGACCACATCCTACAGAAGGTAGTTGGGGCCAGCGGAATTTCTCTACTGGACGGCTTCTCTGGCTATAACCAGGTTCTTGTTCACCGAGATGATCAGGAGAAAATAGATTTTACCACGCCCTAGGGACCCTTCATGTATGTGAAGATGGCCTTTGATTTGATGAACGTTGGTGCCACTTTCCAGAGAGCAATGGACATTACTTTTGTGGATGAGCTTGACAGATTTATAGTCATTTATCTGGACAATGTGATAGTTTACTCTCAATCCGACGATGAACATTTAAATCATCTCATACGAGTGTTTGAGAAGTGCAGTAAATTTGGGATATCTTTGAATCCCAAGAAAAGCCTCTTCGGGTTAGAGGAAGGTAAGATGTTGAGACACATAATCTCTAAGGGTGGAATTAAAATAGATCCCGGCAGAATATAGAGCATTCAGAAACTAGAACACCCAAGGAACATCAAGGAGTTACAATCCTTCATTGGCAAAATAAACTTCCTGAGAAGATTCATACCCAACCTAGCTGAGCTTCTTAGGAACATCACAAACATATTGAAAAAAGACACAAAAATAAAATGGAACATAGAATCCAAACAGTCATTTGAACAGATTAAACATGCACTTACACAAGCTCCAGTCTTGATCAGTCCTGATTTCACCAAAGACTTTTACCTTTTCTCTTTTGCATCTGAACACACCATTGCAGCAGTGCTACTGCAGAAAAACGGTGAGGGGTATGAAAAACCCATAGCCTTTTTCAGCAAATCCTTAAGAGATGTTGCATTGAATTACAAAATAATGGAGAAGCAAGCTTTTTATCTAGTAAAAGCCATAAAGGACTTTAGAGTTTACATACTCCATTCTCACACAATTGCTTATGTTCTTAATGCAGTGGTAAAAGATATATTAACTCAAGATAATCCAGACGGCAGAAGAGGAAAATGGGTTGCTATCATTCTAGAATATGATATAGAGATTAAACCTACTAAACTTATCAAAGGTCAGGGTCTAACAAAATTAATGGTTGAATCTAATTTCCATGCTTTAGATATTAATTTCTTAGCTGCAATTGATGAGTAGGGAGAGCAGGCGACTCCAAATGTGAAAGAGGTATTCCTAAACTCTCCATGGTACACAGACCTAATATTTGTCCTGCTTAATTTACAAGCTCCCCCTAGTCTGACTAAAACTAAAGCCGGGTTTTTGAAGTTGAAAGCATTGAAATTTTGTATTCTAGAAGGTAATCTTTATTGGAAAGATCATGGAGGTATTTTGTTAAATTGCCTTTTAAAAGACGAAGCTGACAAGATTTTGCAAGATTTCCATGCAGGAGACTGTGGTGGTCATCTGAGTTGGAAGACTACAGCCAATAAGATCCTCAGAGCTGGGTTTTACTGGCCTACATTGTTCACTGATGTACATCAAAGAGTCACTTCATGCCACAAATGTCAAGTGTTTGAAGGTAAGAAGAAGCTCCTGCCTTTACCACTGAAACCCATCTCAGTTGAAGCTCCTTTCCAGCAATGGGGTTTGGACTTCATCGGAGAGATACACCCTCCTTCTTCGGGCCAACACAAATGGATTCTGACTGCCACAGACTATTTCACAAAATGGATCGAAGTGGTTCCAAGCAGGCAAGCTACTGACTCTGTCATCATTAAATTCATGGAAAATAATATTTTGTCTCGTTTCAGATGTCCCAGAAAAATCATAACTGACAATGCAGTTGCATTTTGATCCAAAAAACTCATATATTTTTGTAGCCAGTATCACATCACCTTGGGACACTCCACAACTTATTACCCTCAGGGAAATGGGCTGGCAGAGTCCTCCAACAAAACCTTGATGAACATCATTAAGAAAATGCTAGAAGAAAACAAGAAGTCCTGGCATAGCAAGCTGGTTTTCGCACTTTGGGCTGACAAGATGACCACTAAGAGGTCAATTGGTATGTCTCCATACCAGTTGGTCTATGGCACTGAAGCAATGTTCCCTACCTCTTTGGGGGTTCCCGTCATGAAACTATTACAGGAGATGCAAGCTGAGCCGAATGACTCCCAAAGAAGAATAAACCAGATGATACAATTGTAGCGGTCTAGAGAAGAAGTATACAACAAAACTTAGGTCTTCCCGGAAAACATCAAAAAGATCTTTGACAAAAGAACTAAAGAAGATGATTTTGAGTTAGGTGATTTGGTTCTGAGATGGGATTCTAGGAATGAAGATAAGGGAAAACATGGCAAGTTCGACAGCCTATGGACAGGTCCCTACATGATTCAGTCATTCAGAGGAAATAACGCTTTTTTACTCAATAACAGTGATGGGACAAACCTGCCAGGTGGACTTGTGAATGGCAGGATGTTGAAGAACTACTCAATTCCCATGTAAAGGTTGTGTCACCCACTTCCATTGTATAAACCATTTTTT
>ML882590.1:15364-27753 GCA_009831015.1 Picea engelmannii
CTGATGCTGATGAAGAATACCCTTCTTGTTAAGGGGGAGTGTTGAAATAATGTAACTGCGAAGAGAATTCTTATTATTATTGAATTAAATCCCCATTGTGGATTAATCATGTCATTATTATTATTATTGTTATTAGAATAATCCCCATTGTGGATTAATCATGTTGGTAATTGTATAAGGACCAAATCCCCTTTTGCGGATTGGTCATCAGACAATTACAAAGGGTAGAATAAGAAGTCGGCCCCAACAGTTATTATGGAAGACCCATAATTAATTAAAGGTGGGTTTACCCACCTAGAGTGAGAGTTTGACCCTGCCAGTTGTGACCTTTCACACGTGCCAGTCTTGTATAAATAAGAGGCTAGCGCCTCACTTCAAACACACAACTCACTTGCTCATTCTCTTATGAGGCAAGCTGCAATTACCAGTTAGAGAGAGGAGAAGAAGATTGTCGCATCTCTTGGGGAGGACTATCTGTATTGGTTTGAGTTATCTCTTGAACATTGTATAAGCTATTTATGATAAGGAAGTTTTTGCTGGGTTTTCTTCCCCTAGAGGGTTTCCCAGGATAAATGATGTGTCTCTTGTGAATGTGTATTTCTTAGTGATCTTGTTATTATGTTGTTATTAACTATTGAAATGCAAAGAACTATAATAATGGCTTAAAACATTAACATCCCTTCGTCCTCTGGTACAGGTCTTGAGAAAACCTACGCGTGCCTCCTTTTTGTGTTTTAGGGTTGTGTGATTTCGCGAGATGGGAATCCATGTCTCCTGAATCCTGGTCTCTCGAACACCTGAACCCTGAAATGCTGAAATCTACCCATGACCATGTTCCGCCTTTCAGGATTTTCGAATTCACGATTTCGCAATTCCAACGGCAGATGGTTCTTGGTCCTTCAACCTCCCGGGTCCCGAAATGCCAAAAAGGGATTAACGAGCTTTGGCTCCTCCCTTATCCTCCATCCATGTGACCACAGCTCTATGTCCATGCACTTAACGTGAAATCGCTACTAGCTTTTGTGATTCGAGGAATCACGGTGCAAGCGCTCCCCTGTTTTCTATCTTTCGAAATCTTGGTTCGTGAAATGTCGAACTGGCTTGACGTTCACTCTTTCGGGGTTTCACGATTCGGGGAATCGCGATGCAAGGGTCCCTCCTTTTCCATTTCGAACCTTTGGTGGCCGAAATGCCAAAATGTTGAAATGTCATGGCGCTTGTTCCTTCAGGATTTCAGGTTTTTCGAAATCAGGACACAAGGAGTATTCTTGTTCCTTGGAATCTTCGGTCGCTGAAAAGCCAAAATTTCCCAGCGCCTTATCCTTCGAGTTTTTGTGAATTAAAACTTCGGGTTTCATGATTTCAGGAAAATCCAATTGCAAGGGATATCTCTTCCCCTTGGAACCCCTGGTGGTCGAAATGTCGAAAGGGCTGATTGAGACTTTTACCGAAAAGGAATTTCAAATTTCGCGACTTTGAGGATCCTGATGCAAGTTTTTCAACTCTTCAATTCATGAAACCCAAAATGAAGAAATAACCTAGCATTCAATCCATAGCTCACAATAGCTCCTAAGATCTATGGACCAAATCTCTTCCTTGTCACTGACCTCCTCGCAACTCCACTTGATCCCATTATTGGCAGTATTTCATGACTTCCTCGAGATTTCTCCACCATCCGTTCAGATCTCCGAGATCTCCCCTCCTGGATCTACGCAGCGTTAAAGATTGCACTTCTCCCTCAAATCAAATGGGCTGTGGGATCTTCCGTCACGATCCAACACTCGACGACGTTCTTCCTCTTGAGATTCTACTCGCTTCAGACTTAGAAGAATTTCTAAGTCCTTGAAGACTCGGTCTTTGCTTCTTCCAGGGAGATGGGTTTTTCTAGGTCTCAATAACGATTCTCTAAAACACTACTCGCCCTGAGTTTTACCTTGTGTAGGCCTCGAATGACCGTGCACTCTTTGTGTCCAAGGGATTCGATGATTCGGATCCAAGGGGTTTCTCACAAAGAAATTCCTCTTGATATCTTGATGTTCTCTCTTCGCTCGATGCACACCTTGCAGAGCTTCAATGAAGAGAAACAATTGAAACTGGGAAAATTCATAGTTCCATCTACTTGTTCATGAAAACAGAAAATAATAGGAAAATGCACACAGTCCAAACATCACACATTTGGATCAATTTTCCATTCTTTTATATTCACAAGTGCCTAATGGCTATAGATTACATTCAAAATTACAGTAACTCAAAACATTTTCCTCATGCTAACTCGCAGTTCTCTCTTACAGCTAATTTTTCTCTGTCTTCCCCCATCTCTAACTGGGTGTGTCAACTTCTACATAAATCAAATATGTTTATATGGTTTCCCCTAGCTACTTGCATACTCTAAGATTCATCCTACACTATCTTAGTTCAGTTGCATTCCAGAGTTGAAGTGGAAAATACTGCTCTATTTAAAATTTTCAAAACATGCCTCAAAGGGTAAAATTCGGCATCAGTTCAAGTGTGCCTCCAAAGGTGAATTTCGGCGCCGAGTGAAGGCAGATTTCAAAATCGGCTGCAACTGTCAACATTGAATTTCTAGAAGAACTCACACATGTTGAGTGGTCCTACCTCTACGCGCTTGCCAACGATGCTCCTGCATCATAGATTGAAGATTCGAGATCTTGTCAAGCTTGAGTTATGTTCTCCTCTGTTGTTTCATGTTTTTCATATGTCTCTTTGATGAATTCTTAGCTACAATTTAGTACAACCTCTACTGTGGTGATTATTTATTTTTTTCATCTAGTCATTTACAGTTTTTCCTCTGTATTAGCTATAAGCAGGTACAAGACCTGTGAACATTTTAGATTTCAATATCATATGCTTCATTAAATTATTCCTACCTATTTTCTTCTTCTGTCACAAAGTGAGATTCCTCTTTAATTGATGCCTCACCTTGTTCAACAACTTTATGTTTCCCTTTAATTTCATGCATATTTCCTCTTTAAAATTTAACTCAGATACAGGAAATGACCTTTAATTTTGTCATTCTATTAATTCACTATTTTGAAGTCCTTCTTACATATTTCAAAACAGAAATAGAAAACCCTAAAAAAAAGAAATTTATCTTTTAAATCTTTATCCCTCATGACTGTACCCGTTACGAGATAGCTCGATATAGAGCCCAACCTATCAGATCAAACAATCATTGCTTTAAATTTATTTAACACTATCTTACAGACAACAAACAACTAGGTTGAGTTAGAATGTTCATGGGCAGAAATTTAAAGGGATATTAGCATCCAGGAACACTGGGAAGCTAGACAGAGACAATTAAGAAACCAACCATATCTTATCCTTTATCAAGTTGATACCTTTTTTCTCTTAACTTTCTCTACATTTTTCGGATTCCTTGATAGTATACTTTGAATCCTTAAAGTATAAACTCAGGAACAACATATTTTTGGCGCTGTTGCCAGGGATCGAAGAAATGAAGATTTTTCCCTGGGAAGAACAAGATTGACACTTTCTTACTTTGATAGTGAACAAAGATTGAAAACATTATAAGGCTATATTTATTTTTCACTTGATGAGTCCATGATAAATAAATTGGCTTTTAACTGAAAGAACACCAGGAAGAATCCAAACAACAAACAAACTTCGCCTTTTTCTGATCTAGAAAAATTTTTAAAATCAAGAAGATGCTTTAAACAGACTGCCTCATTGAAAAATAAGATTTATCAACCTAAATTTACACAGTCTAACACTAAGTATCTACCTGAAGGATCGAATACCTCACCTCTTTATGGTGAACTATCTATTGATAGGATCGTAACCCTTAAGTCTGGTTTGGTCTTACCCAATTTTAAAACTGAAACTTTCTCAACTGTTTCTTTCACCAATAGAGGTAGAATATCTTCCTCACTTCCTACTTCGATTCACTCCTCTTCTCTTCTCGAATTTCACTTTCCTATCTCTCAGAACATCAACAATTATCCTATATATCTCGACTCAACTTCTATTGATTTTCCTATATATTCACCCCGTGAGTTTGAAGGAAACAATCCACATTTTCCTAGTTCCTCTTTATCAAGTTTCATGTCCATTGATAACCAACTTCCTAAAACCCTTCCTTATAATCTCCAAGTTTCAAACTCTAAATCATCAATGGCTACGACCGAAGGATGTGGGGCTAGAGGTGTTGTCGCATGCAGTGCTAGAGGAGGAGGAGTAGGAGACCAAGTACCACTCCCTCGAATCTTTGCAAAAGTGGCTGCCAGATATGCCCCTTTAGTCCTCCCAATTCCTCTCCATGACTTACCTGAAAACTACATGAAAAATATTCCGAATTTCATAGGAGAAGGTGATTTAACTATAGCCAAACACATCAATTTCTTCGACCAATTTGCTGACATCATTGGACTTGAGCATGAGGATGTTTTCTCGAGACTCCTGGTTCAGACTTTTGAGGGACAGGTGAGAACCTAGTTCTGAGGTCTAGCAGTAGGATCAATACATTCATATGATGAACTTGAAAATGATTTTATTATATAGTGGGGCAAATGGAAAGACCATCTCTATTATCTAACTGAATTTGGGGCTCTAAGAAACAAAAAATCTGAATCAGTCCTCAAATTTACCCAAAAGTTTAATAAATTGTATAATAAAATTCCAACTGAGGTCAAACCTTCCTAACCGACAACGAAAGTAACTTTCGTTGGAGATTTCGACCCTGATTTCACCCTACTATTGAGGGAGAGGATATCAATAGACCTCACTAAAATGCAAGATGATTCTTTAGAAATTGAATCAAACATGATGGCATCAGGAAAGATAAAAGATCAAATTTGAAACTGGAAACAAAGAAACCAGAAGATACATAAAACAAGGAGGACCCTCTTAATCGGGAAGATATTCAGAAGACAAAATAGACAATATGAAGAGAATCATCAAAGAATTGTCAAATAAGATCTCAAGAATGGAACTAGATCAAGTGAAAAATGAGCATTTTCCCATAAAGGATTTTAGAAGGAATCCTAACCCTCAAAATCATCAAAGACAGATTAAAAATGAAGATTAAAAAATACAAGCCCCCTTTAAAAGTGAAAACTTTATATGAGGATAAGACATGGAAGATTTTGAGGAACTAGAAGAAGTTATAAATAATATTGGTGATGACTATCTACAACCTTATTTAATGAGACAAGATTATGAAAAATCTTTAAACACAGAACATAGATCCGAGAATAAAAAAACAACAGTATTACGGAGGATTCAACCTATCAGGGAGTCAAAAATGATATAATAGCCGAGCTCCACCATAAGTACAATCTAAGGCCTAGAGACAGGGGTTCCAAAAATGCCCCAGTGAAAAATATCTTGTCGAGGGGTGAAATAGACGAGGAAGTTTAAAAAATTGCTGAAAAACAGACTGTAAAAACTAAGACTATTGACACACATCCTACCAAGACAAAGTTAGTGGAAACACCAGCCGTAAACACACAAAAAGTAGAGACCCCTGCAACTGAAACAAAAACCTCACAACAAAAGAAAGCTGAAAAGAAGGGGCTAGAAATCCAAACCATAGAGATCGAAAAAACAATAGGAAGTTTTAACCTGGAAAATGAAATCAATAAAATCAAAATCCCTATACCTCTTGTCGAACTAGAATAAAACCCAATATACAAAAAACAAATTGCTAAAATAATTAGTTTTTCAAAAAATCAAAGTCAGGTCGATGTTATAAATTTAGAAGATGACAAGCCTAACATAATTTTTGGCTCACATTTAGAAGGTGCCAAAGACACTTATTCCCCTTTCTACATCACACTGACTGTGTATGATCACCTGCTCCATAATTGCATGTTAGATTCTGGAGTTGTTACACCTCAAAATTACTCACTTCAATAGTGTCTCAAGTGTCATCATTAGAAGTATTGTAAGTGTCGCATCTTGTTCGCAAGTGTCGCATCTTAACTACAAGTATTGTCAGTGTCACAAACATTATACTGTCATCTTGCCTATGTTGTGCCTCTAACAACATCATAAAGACACTTAAGACACCTCAAAGGTTAGTTTGGAAGAAGATAAATCATTTGAAAGGAAGTACAAGCCTTTTGACATTGAGAAAACCACAAAAAAATGGATTTTGGGGAGGAGCGCTCCCCTACCCACTATCAGGGAGTGCTGGTGCTCTCTGAGCCTCTTTGGGGGAGTGTTTGAGTGCCTTGTACACCCTTTTGGGGGAGAACTACCCTTTTTTTAGCAAATTCTAGGTTTGTTGAGGCAAATAAGGGAATAATCCCTCAATTCTTGAAGGTAGTTGGATTCGAATAGATGGTCAAGGCCTGATCTTAGGGAAGATCCTCAACTGAAGGAGAGGAATCCTCAACTTATTCCAAATATCTCTCAAGTGGTTGGACCTCTCCAAGGTTATATAAAGAGGCCTTCTCATGGTGAAAGGTACAATGGAGATTGAGAATTACATCAAACTTATGATCTCATGAGTGAGATGTCATCAAAGGAATTAGTGGAGATTATTTGAGCAAAGGGGATGGACAAGGAGAACTGGAAGAAGACCTTGCATCTTCATTCAAAGGATTGTAAGTAATTTTACTTGTTCTCATTAATAATCAATGCTTGGCATGTTTCTTTCAAACTTATGTTTTTTCCATATGAGTTTGTTTGCAGTATATGGATCTATGTTTGAGATAATCTCAGTAGAGTAGGAAGTCTTTTGTACCTTTGTTTGTCCTACAGGATCTATCAGGGAGCTCAAGATCAAACTCAACCATGACTTTGCAGGGACAAACATCACTAATAAGGTACATATCTTTCTCCTTCTCTTTCATTCATTAGCTTGATTACATCTAAAAGGAAGTCAGTGTCCATGTTAAGCACTTTTCTATTTTGGCCTTAGGAGTCTAGAGGCCAAGAGGGAATCCACTTGTACGCAGGGGGATTCACCTTCAATAAGAGCCTCTCACAATGTAATTCCTAAAGCCATCATGGACAGACTTGGTCTTGAAATCACCAGAACTTATAGAGATTTATATTCATTTGATTCAAGAAAAGTTATGTGTATAGGCATGATAAAAGACTTAGTTGTTAATCTTGCATAGATACCTACGAAAAAGAGTTTGAATAGATGTGGTTGTTGCCGATATACCCTCGAAGTATGGAATGCTCTTGTCCAGGTCCTGGGGTGCCAAAATTGGAGGAACCCTCCAAATCGACATGACGTATGCCACGATTCCACTTTTTGGAGGATATTTCATGCCCTTGTATAGAGAAGCTAGGTTAGCGTTTACGGTAAGTGACCCACTTAACCCAAATAACCACCCTGTTTATATTGTTGATCAGGATCTAGGAAATTGTATTTTATCTATTGATGATGATATTGATGTATGTATAGAAGAAAGTTGTATAGAAAATAAAAAAGAAAAAGAGCAAAAAAGTAGGATGTATATAGCACTGGTGTTTGGAAGATGTTTTTTGATGGTGCCTCATCTTATTTTGGAGCAGGGGCTGGAGTGGTTTTTGTGGCACCTGGTGACAAATTCATCATCCCTTTCTCTTATAGTTTACAATGGAACATTGACCACACTAATAATGTATGCGAGTAGGAATCCTTAGTGTTAGGATTAGAAGCTTCCAGGAGAATGAAAATTAGAAACTTGGAAGTCTTTGGCGATGTAGAGTTAATTGTGAAACATGTAAATCGTCAGTACTAGGCCAATTATCCTAGGTTAAGGTCTTACCGAAATTGTGTTTGGGATCTGATCGAATTTTTTTTCTCCTCCATAAATATTCACTACATTCCAAGAGATGAAAATCAATAGGCAGATGTATTAGCCAAAGCAGCTTCAACATTCACACCTCCTAGTGATTTCAAACTAAAATACAATATACAAATGATACATAGGCCTTCCATACCGAATAAAATACAACAATGGCAAGTTTTTGAGGATGATGAACAACTTAATTTTTTTTTAGAAACGGTAGATGAGTTTTTTGAAATGCATGTTGACCGAGAAAACTAGAATGACCCCATTTGGATCATGCAGGAAGGGGAGACCCCCAAGAGTTCCAAGATAAAATCGCTAACCACGGTATGCTTGTTTTGAAAAATAATCAAATCCCCAAAGGTTTGAGTCCCTTAGAAAGGTTATTTAATTAGGATGACATCCCTTTGAAGTCAACCTTACAACCTCAGCCAGAGGAGGTTGAGGATTGCAATATAGGTACCGAAGAAAATCATAGGTTGGTGAAATTATCCAAGTACCTGTCTCCTAAAATTAAAATTAAGTATGCTAAGTTGCTTAGACAATATAAAGATGTTTTCACTTGGTCTTATGACGAATTGAGAACTTACGACACTACTATAATGGAACATAAACTTCCTCTGAAACAAGGTGCCAAACCTTTTAGGCAGAAACTCAGGAAGATTAACCCTATGTTACTATCGGTGATAGAAAAAGAAGTAAAAAAACTCCTGGATGCTAAAATCATTGTCCCACTCAGATAATCTGAATGGGTAGCCAATTTAGTCACAGTAAGAAAGAAAAATGGTGAAATCAGACTATGTGTAGATTTTTGAAACCTGAACCGATCATCACTTAAGGAAAATTATCCGTTACCTAAGATGGATCATGTTTTAGAAAAAAAAATTGGATCTAACATAATGTCCATGATTGATGGTTTTTCAGGTTACAATCAAATTGTAGTATGTCAAGATGACAAACAAAAAACTACGTTCACTACCCCTTGGGGTACCTTTATGTATGAAAAAAGGCCTTTTGGTTTAATGAATGCAGGGGAAACTTTCCAACGAGCCATGGACATCACTTTCATGGGCGAAAGAGATAAGTTTGTCGTTATATATCTTGATGACCTGACTGTTTTCTCTAAATCTGATGCAGAACATCTAACACACCTCAAACAAACTTTCAAGAAATGTCACAAATTTGGTTTGTCACTTAATCCCAAGAAATCCCATTTCACAATGCAAGAAGGTAAACTCTTGGTTCATATAGTGTCTAGAGATGGAATCAAAATTGATCCAAAAAGGGTTGAGGCAATAGATACTATAAATATTCTTATAAATGTAAAAGAAATTTAGTTTTTTTTAAGGAAAATAAATTTCTTGAGAAGATTCATCCCTAACTTTGCCAAAATCGTAAAATTGATTATAGATATGCCCAAGAAGAACAATGAGGTGAAGTGGAAAAATGAAGCCAAAACGTCATTTCAATGTATCAAGAGAGTAATAAGTGAAGCACCAATTTTGGCAAGCCCATATTACACAAAGGAGTTTTTGATTTTTTCTTTTGCCTATGAACACACTATCACAGCTGTACTGTTACAAAAAAATGAGGAGGGTTTTGAGCGGCCTATTGCATTTTTTAGCAGAAGTCTCAAAGTTGTTGAGTTGAAATATGACATATTGGAAAGACAAGTTTATGCAATGGTAAAAGCTCTCAAGGCTTTCAGAACTTACGTTTTGCACTCGAAGATCATTGATTAGGTGCCTTCAAGTTCTATTAAAGATATACTAGTGCAGCTGGACAATGAAGGAAGAAGAGGCAAGTGGCTAGCTAAAATTCAGGAGTTTGACCTGGAAGTCAAACCAACTAAAATTATCAAAGGTGAGGGTTTGGCCAAATTGCTAGCCGAATCAAATTTAAAAACACTTGGAATAAATCAATTGCAAGAGAATGAGGGATTTTTAGAGATAGATGAGCTTGATGTCATTACACCCACAACTGCGATTCAAGACAAGTTCTCTACTTCAGTCTGGTATCGTGATATTGTTTCTTACCTACTGACCCTTCAATGTCCCAATGAGCTAACCCCATATAAATCTAGGACACTGAAGTTACACACTGTAAAATATTGTATCATAGATGGTAAATTGTATTGGAAACACCCCCTGGGTTTCCTGCTAAGCTACTTAGCTGAGACCGAAATAGAAAGGGTTATAGATGAATTCCATGTCGGAGTGTGCAGAGGACACCATGCTTGGCGAGCAATGGATTTTAAAATCTTAAGAGCTAGGTATTACTGGCCCAAATTATTCACAGAGGTAAACACTAAAGTCTGAAATTGTATTCCTTGTCAGTTGTTTACAGGAAAGCAGAAAGTCCCGGCTTTACCTTTAGTTCCAGTTAAAACTGAAGCTCCATTTCAGCAATGGGGTTTTGATTTCATTGGAGAGATTCATTCACACTCCAGTGCTCAACACAAGTGGATTCTAATTGCTATGGACTATTTCACTAAATGGGTGGAAGCTATTCCCATGAGAAATGCAACTGTCTCGATAGTAATCAGTTTTCTAGAAGAAAATATTTTATCCAGGTTTGGCTATCCCCAAAAGATAGTCACTGATAATGCGCAAGAATTTAAGTCCATGGTCATGATAATATTTTTCCAAAAATATAACATCATGCTAGGACACTCCATAACTTACTATCCACAGTGTAATGGTCTAGCTGAGTCATCTAATCAAAGTCTGATTACTATAATTAAAAGGATTTTGACTGAAAACAAGAAAGCATGGCATATCCATTTAAAATATGCTCTATGGGATAACAGGATAAGTACCAAAAGGTCAATTGGGATTTCCCCATTTCAGATGGTATATGAAACTGACGTCATTTACCAGTAAATCTTGCTCTACCAGTAATAAGACTCTGGCAAGATTCAAATGAAAATCCCAACGACGTTACCAGGAGGATAAACCAGCTGATTGAAGTTTAGCAAAATAGGTCCGAAGTAAATGAAAGGTTACAAAGATATCCGAATAATATAAAAGCCTTATTCGATAAAAAATCTAAAGATAGAGAATTCCTCCCTGGTGATCTAGTGCTAAAATGGGGAGCCAGGAAAGAAGATGCTGGTAAACATGGCAAGTTTGATCCAATCTGGTCCAACCCATATAAGATTTCAACTTTTGAGGGAAAAAATGTTTTTTTATTAGAAAATCTTGATGGAAACATTCTTAACGCCCCTGTAAATGGGCGACACCTTAACACTTCATGCAGTAACATGTTTTTGAACTCTCATTGTACATACCAGTTTTTTTTCATGATTTCTTTATAGTTACATTTCCTTCAATAAGTTTATATTTTGGTTGTAAATACTAAAAAAAAAAAAAAAAGTTTCTGATTTATGAGATTTCCTAACAATTATTATGCTATCTTATTCACAGGAAAGTTGTTGACAAACCAAGAGACTAGAGATACTAAAAATGTGACATGCATGGATATTTACATTAAGTACCTTCCAATGAAAAAGGTAATAAATAAATAGTCTTTTTGGCTGGAAACACAAGAGTTACCAAGGTACGAAATTATGTTATGAAAATTCAGGTTAAATTGTCCTAAGAGATACAAATGAATAAATCAATAGTTCAATCATTGCTAATATTATCACTGAATTCTTCAAATAAAGAATTAAAAAGGGGGGACAGGGGAGGGGGGACTTAAGGAAAAGTTATAAAATCTAACTAAGAAAATCATTAAGAAGAATCACATGTGCAGCAGAATATCTGAAGCCCCTTACCTTTCCCTTGACCATGGTAAAGCCTACTTTTCACCAGAACTTGGATGTTTCCTCATAAGTTTCTTGAGAAAGGAAAGGTCTCACTTTGTCTATGGAAACTCACAAACAAACCTTCAAAATGAGAATAGGTAGATTTTATAGTTCTTTAACTTTAGTTGAACCGAAAGTATGTCTAGGTTAATCCTGACTTCATTAGTCTTTCTAATAGGAATAAGCTGATTGTTTTCACTCAAGGAAAGTCCCTGAAAATATAATTAAGAATTCCCCTAAGAATTTTCCTGAAGCCAATGATGTTTGAAGGACAGAAAGAAGATAAGCCCAGAGCTATTTAATTGAGTTGATAGGCCTCTACTGTTAAAATTTTAAGCAGATATTTTCCCGAGTATATTACATACTGATTGATTGCCCTCAATTCATATTAAAAAGTATATACAGACAGATGGTGAATGGAAATTCAATATTGATTGCCCCCATATAGTCTAAAGAGATGAAGAAAGGAAATTCATAATATTGATTTCCCTCATCTCAACATTTAAATGTTGGAAAACAATGAAGTGGTGAAAGGAAATTCAATATGGGAAGTCTGATAACTTCACCGGGGTACTGAATAGGCTCACTGGCAGTGAAGAAATATCCCTATATCTAATAAGGTTGTTATACATGAATTACAAGATGTTATGGTAAATTTTCTTCTTTCAACTGTATTTACATTATAAGCTTTTGGGATCCCCTAATTTGACACATCGAAATTACTTTACCTTGATGCAAACAGAATCAGGTGAAACCTAATAGAATGGTTAATTTGGTTTTGATTATCTTACATAAGTCTAAGGTCAGTTTTA